>OX424445.1:2913803-3001312 GCA_949152495.1 Lasius fuliginosus | reverse complement strand
GATGTTGCACACGCGGCGCGGGTCGCGGCTCGCGAGCGGGATGGAGAACGTCGCGGTAGACGGAACGAACGAAATGAGAAAGAGAGAGAGAGAGAAGGTTTCTATTCTCGAGGAGGGAGAAAGAGAGAGATAGACGGTGAGACAGCGAGGAGCGAAGGGCGCTAGAAATCTGTGGCGGGGATAGATCCGGGCTTTGCGCTCTCTCTCTCTCTCTCTCTCTCTCTCTCTCTCTCTCTCTCTCTCTCTCTCTCTCTCTGTACGCGACCTTGAATGCCAGCCAGCCTAGACCTTGCCTCCGCTCTTTCGCTCGTTCGTTCGTCTAGTTCAGAGAGGCCGTGTGACTGTTGTTTCAAGTAACACAGCGGCGACGATGACACGACGACTTGAGACGGGCCCTCTCGCTCGCTCGCGATGACGCCATCTCGCTCTCCCGCGCCGATTACGTAAAGGAGATCGCGGCGGAACGGCGTTCAAAGGACACCACGAACGGAACTGCGTTCTCTCCTAATCGCGAAGAAAAAACGAAGATGTATGACGTCCGGTCGCGTTACTTTACAACGAACGAATCTATTTCGAGTATTGTCTCTCGCTCTCTCGCGCGATCCGCGCACAGCGAAAAATTCAAACAATTTAACAACAATCGCTCTAATCTCTCGTGTTAATTTAAATACTTAAAGACAGATACCTTCGTAGACAGATCCTGTCCGAAGGAAATTGAATCGCTAATGGTAGCCGTTGGTGGACGATTCAATTTAAAGTTTCTTCAAAAACGCGAGAACGCCTCCGGGAAAGACGAAGACGACTGAAGTTGGCGCCGCGACGGGGCCGATCGATCAATGACGACGAGACGGCGGGCGGGAATCGAGTATTCGACCGTCGCGATATTATTAATGACGCGAGAATTCGTACGCGTCACGGAGTCTTTTAGAGCCTCGATTGCACCTTTTCTCTCTTTTCGCCGACTAATTTCGATCGATGCGCGACAAAAATGCAACGTTGCGTGACGGAGAGTCCGAGAGGACTCCGATATCGCGGAAAAAGTGAGGAAGGCGGAAAAGCATCCCGCGAGTCTGCTGCTCGCTGGAGCGATCGTTCGCTGGGTGGGAAATCATAACGGATCCTCGGGCCGGCGACCGACCGGGCCGCGCCTAGACCAGAGACGGATATAGCCGACATAGCCGACGTATCGCCCGCTCTATCTACGTGCCTATCCCACTTACCTTTTTGCATTTTTTGGCCAAGTAGCGCGATGCTCCGCCGCCCCACGCCGCCAATCATCCCGCCAATCGAATCGCCAGTGGCATCTGTGCTCGGACGATCGCGAAATCGAGCAGCGCGATTATTTCCCGACGCCGTTCGCGCGCACTATAATACTTGGATCGCTCGCCAGATAGCAGCACCAGCCGCTTGGATCGTCGATCGAATCGCCGTCTTATTTGTAGCATCTTCCGGACCGCGGCCTATAATAAATCGACCAATCATAGCTCAGAATCCGAATTTAAGAATGCTCGACGTGATTGGTCAATTTTCTCACTATGTAAGCATTACTATATTGTTTTGTGTTTTGTGGTCTACGCATAATCGCGGTATTGAAAGCGTCGGGATAAATTTCCGATTTCAAAGAGTATCCGTAATCCAGATTTAAACTATTAATCGAGGTCCATCCAGCATCAAACACGTTAAAATTGGTAAGTCTCCATCTATTTCTATCGATTGATTGATATATTAAAGTATGATTTCATTTCACATAAATAAAATCACTAAATATAAGTAAGGTAAAATATATCAGAAACAGCAGTAATAGAGATAAATATCTTGCAACTATATAACTCTCTTTATCTCAAAAATTAAATATTCACAGATTAAAAATATATTTCGGTTCTCTCAAATAAATAAATTCTGATAAAAAAATACATGCGCGATAGGTAGAATAACGTGAATTAAACGTGAAGTTTGTTACAACAATACGTGATTATATTGGCGCCAAAAGTTCGCCGCCATTTTAACATATTTATATACGCAAGTAGTCTATACATATAATTCGTAGACAATCGTGTCGTTCTATCGCTTTGTCATCCGACCGAAATATACAGAGTTTGATAAACAGTTTTGATCGAATTCGATTCCGCCCGCGCGCGAATTCGATTCCGCGATCGCGACGCAATACGATCGGTCAAGTAAACAAAACAGAGACAAGAGATAAGATAAATTGTGCGCGAGCAAGTGCTCATGGGTAGCGAAACGGTGCGGCGGTAGTAGTTGTCGGTTCAAACGTGTCGCGTCTTGTCGTTCTCGAATACGTGTCCTCGAGGTGAGCGATTCGTCGGGAGAGTGAGTGCGTCGAAGAGGGTCCTCGTCGGGATAAATCGCGAGTCCGGTTTTCCTCCGCGCAGGAAAATGTATCCGTACGTCGGCGAGAGGTCGTGCGCGAAAACATCGACGGGGAAGCCGTCGTTCCGCTACGCTGTTCCCAGCACCAAGATAAAGAACATAAACTGCGTCATCTGTAAACACAAATTCTACGTGCCAGGTAATTTCACAGGCGGCTTTTCGCGAGTAGCACGATATAGCGTGCGACGTCGCACATGTATGCGTACATCGATTCTTACGCCGGCGTCAGTGAAAAAATAAGTACCGGCGTCGCGTTGTAAGGTTCGCGAGATTGATTGTATGATCGCATTCTCTCGCCGGTATGCATATATCGTGCGCGATATCCGTAACAATGCTAGCAGCGAAAGTAGACGATTGTTTTTTGATCGACAACACGAACACGGACGGTGGGACTTCAGAGAGGTTAGAATTCCTTGCGAGCGTGACTTCTGACCTTTTTTTTTTTTTTTGTAACGAAGAAATACTTGTAAATCGACAAATACCTTGTATCTTTTGCACTTATTCAATGAAAAACAAATACGATACACAATATAACAAGTACAAAATATTTGAAGTTGATTAGAGAAACATTTTATGTTTTATATACTATTTATGTTTTCTAAGATTTATTTTACTTATATTTTCATACTTATTTTTAGATAGGAAAAACTTTATTGCAATATTATATCCTATAATAATAAGGATAATAAAATGCACGATAGCAAAAGGCAGAGATATTTTATATACAATTATATTTTATATATCGTATAATACAACTTTAATAAAAGCTGACGAATATCTTTTCTGTAGTGCTGTTGTTTTCCTATTATTATACGAGTGGAAAAATGTATAGCTTATGCAACTTATATTCTTACATTGCGAAATAGATTATAACTCGTATAAGTCAAAATAGAAAGAGCTGTAAAAAAAATTGTCAAAATTGTTACAGATTTATTAAAACTGAACGGATCTATACAGAGAGGAACCTATATACCTTTGTTATTGGATTGCGGACATCCAATATGTAATAGATGTGTCAAGATTGAGAAAATTGAAAATTGCTTTTTGTGTAATAAAAGCATTGCTACTGAGGATGCTAGCAATCGAGAATCCTTACTTCCATTGAATTTGTATGCACTAGGGCTGATTGTTTCATCATATAATCGTCCGTTAGAAAATGACGATGAAGATTTTGTATTTTGTCATAGACTATCTACACAGTTACGTCAGATATCAAAGCAAGGTTAGAAAGTTAGCACATTATTACACAGAATGGATTAATTTTTGCAAATTAAAAAAAGAGATATAATTTATTCTTTTTGTTTATAGGATGTTGCCATGAATGTGGAAATCAAGCTAATGTAAAGTGTCCGCAATGTGTGGCTCTCTATTGTCATTGCTGTTACTCAAAAGTAAATTAATGTACTTTATTTAAAAGAAATGTTTACAATTAATTAAATGTATTACATATTTTATGATTTTATTCTACTTTGTAGATTCATGGAAGAGCACTGCAGAGCCATACACAGGTTCCGATATATGAAGGAGGCCCTGATAGTCCTGCTTCAATTTTGAATAGCTGTTCGCCAACATGTTACGAAGCACTAAACTATTTTTGTAATGACTGTAATGTGGCTTGTTGTTCTAATTGCACTTTGCGCTCACACAAAATGCATGATTTTGTGGCATTATCAGAAAAGGTTAGTAATAACATTACTTAAATTGTAAGAAATGATTATGCATTATTGCAAAAAATCTAAATGCTGATGTGTTTTATTTACAGAACCAGACCCTGCTACCCGAGTTTAATCAGATTTACACGAACATTGAGGAGACGCTGCTGCGAGCTAACCAGACAAAGGAGGTGAGTACTCATTTTTATTAAATATCTTTTTTTGAGGAACCCGGGAACATATAAACAAAATGTTACAAAATATATATATGTCATGTGTGCAGTAATAAAAATAAATAAATTTAGGCCAGATAGGCCATCAGAAATAAAGCTCCGTAAGATAGGCGAGCATTTTCGGTGATAAATAATATACAATACGCATATGACTAGAGATAATAGAAGAAGTATATAATATCATCAGCCATTTCATACCCGTATAACAGACTGTGAGATAATCTTATTATAACTTATTATTTTTCCGCGCGAGGATGTTATGATCCTCTCTTTATCTCATTAAAATACATATAACTCTATCATATATACAGGGTGTCCCATTTTAAAGGACCCACTCAAATATCTCAGAAACATTGCGTTAAATCGAAAAATGTTTCAAACAAAAGTTGTGTGGCTTTAAGGGGGCCATAAGATGGTGACAATGATTTGACCTTGGAAAATCATTTGAAGGTCATGTAAAGGTCAACTTTAAAATCTTAAATGGAAACCCCCATTTTTTATTTGGTATTCTTGTAGCTGACATCGAGAGCTTTCCAAAACACTATAATTAAATGTTTTTCCATTAAGTACTTTTAGAGTTATAAGGCTTGAAGTTTACAGTATTTTGACATAAGATACAAAATATCGTGTAAAACATTCAGTTTTCGGTAATCTTACCTTAATACTTTTATGCATAGAATAATAAAACCAATCAATTAGTGTAAAGAAAACACATAATTGCTTTCAAAAAAAGTATACAGCTGCATGTTGCAAATTACATACTTTTTCTTAACAGCAACTATGTGTTTTTTTACACCAATTAATTGATCTTATTATTCTATGCATAAAAGTATTAAGGTAAGATTACCGAAAACTGAATGTTTTACACGATATTTTGTATTTTATGTCAAAATACTGTAAACTTCAAGCCTTATAATTCGAAAAGTACTTAATGGAAAAACATTTAATTATAGTGTTTTGGAAAGCTCTCGATGTCAGCTACAAGAATACCAAATAAAAAATGGGGGTTTCCATTTAAGATTTTAAAGTTGACCTTCACATGACCTTCAAATGATTTTCCAAGGTCAAATCATTGTCACCATCTTATGGCCCCCTTGAAGCCACACAACTTTTGTTTGAAAAATTTATCGATTTAACGCAGTGTTTCTGAGATATTTGAGTGGGTCCTTTAAAATGGGACACCCTGTATATTGCACTTTTCCGAATCTGCAAGCCCTTCGGCTTCGTGATCTTATATAAACTTACGATTTTTGCTTCATATATATTATAATGGCAACGAGTCAGGTATCATACGTTAAGACTAAATTATGTAGCACATAACGCTTTAATTATGCGTCTATTCATCATCGTTCGATGTTTGAGATTTGCCTTTATGTTTGCCTTTCTCCTCTTGCTGTTTCTTCAGTTTCTTTTCCTTCAGTTTTGCTTCCATCTCTTTGAACTTGAGTTCTAAGTATCGATCTACTTCCGGGCCGGTAAAATCCTCGGGAAACTTAGGCATAATTGGCAGGATATATTTATACAGTCGCTCGTTTAAAACGTATAGTTGAGTAGTCGTCTCGCATTTTACATTGAACCACCAATCACAGGTCAACGCTACCTGACTAAATATCGTGCCGTTCGGACATAAGAACGACGATTTACCACCATTGAGATCGCAGTAATGCCACACCTGAAAACATTATTATTAATTCAATATTTTAAATAATAAGTATAAAATCGTGGACATAAAATTTAAAAGATTCGAAAGAGATCGAAGATAAGAAAATAAAAGTATGAAGATTCACAAATTTAAAAAAAATTTGAAAAAATATTTTACAGCCGTCTCGTTTGAAAACTCGGAAATTAAAAAGCTAGGTATAAATTAAAATGTTTCGTTTCCGCGTATACTCACTTGACATCTGGTCGCTGGATCGCCGAAGAACCCTTTGTACCTTTGATCCTTACAAGTGAAATCGGTTTCCGGTATAGTCGCGTACGCCGGATAGTCGGTATGAGGTTTTCCGCGCGTCGCACCGTACTTCAAGGGTGTTTTCGGTCCCGGGCGCGTAATTTCGTTAGGCGCTACGTATTCCTGACTTACGGATGCCTCGGTAGAAATCGGCAATGTGTATCGTTCGTCCTGTAGGATGTCGTCACTAAGATCTTCCGTGATCTCGTAGGTGTGTTCGGTCGTATCAGGCCTGGGGGTTGGCCTGAGTCTTTGCTGATTAGGTTCGTTCGAAATATCCTGAACATAAGGGATGTAATATTCCACCTTTTCATCCTTTATATGATTTATATTGTAGTCTTGTTGTAACGGTGTCTTGATCCGGACGTCGCCGTCGTCCGCCGCCTTGTATCGTTCGGGATCATCGGTGATCAATAGAGGATTCGGTGTCGCCTGGAACCTCGTCTCGGTAATCACTTTTGGCCGTGTGTACATTTTCGGCTTGTAATTAGTCAATCTGGGCGGGGACAGTAACGGTCCTTGCGGCTGCGGCAAATTTTCCTGCCGCGAATTGTTCAGGATATTGAGGATCTCCAGGAGTGTCTTGATACTGCTGTCGATGTTATCTTTGTTCAACATCTCCGGCAATCGCTCGGTCAACTGAAAACTTTCGATTAAATTGTTCAGATTCACGCTCGGCTTTCGATAAACTTGCGAGATGGCGGACGATTTCAGCGACTGCTGCTGTTGCACGTTCGCGTGTATCGGCGGCGGAATGTATCTCAGACCGTTGAATTCTTTACTAGGGTAGTTAACGATGACGTTCGGTATCTTCGCCGTATCCTGGTCATAATCGTCCTGCGGGCTGCCGAGCAGCGGTTTCTTGATCAAGTGCTGCTCTCGCGCGGGAACGGGAGGTCGCAGAGGTCTCGCAGAGACGAAATATCGATTTTCCTCGTGCAAGATCTGAGTGGAAGGCGTGGTGATCTCGGGATAGGTCTTTTCCACCCGATAAAGCTGGTAGGACGGAGTGGAATAGTCGGCATAATTGATCTTGGCGCTGTATTTGACCGGTGTGAAGTAGTCGTTGTCGCCTCCGATGTTTCTGGGATCGAATTGCACGGATGGGACGAACTTTTTGTCCTGGCCGGGTGAACTGATACGGTATTTGTTACTTTCTCGCCTCGGCACGAGCCGGATCAAAGGATGCGGCGGTGAGGGTTTCCGGAGCAAATTGGTCGATGGATCCTTCGCGTAATTTTGCTCCAACGTAGCCTGGGCGTGCAAGTAGTTGTTTGCGACGTAGAAAGTCATGTAGGGTATCAATCTCCGGTATCTCTCCTTGAACGTTGTCAGATTCATGTTCGCGAGTAGCTCTTCCTCGTTATTCTCGGAAATAGCGCTGGTCACGTTGAACTCTGCTGGCTCCGATGCTGCGAAGCTTCGCATTAAGAAAACTGCAACTGAGAAAAAAAATCACTTTTTATCGTCATCGTCGTTTTTGAACGAATTTTACAGCGCGATTTTTAATTGCATTTTATATCGAATTTTTGGAAAAACAAGACGCGTTGCATAATTAAATTAGATCTTGAAATTTAAAATTCGGATCAATCTTGCGAATTTATTGCAAAACAGTAGTACAGTTTTAGCGAAAAAGGCGGAGAGAAAATGAGAGATAATGCGATATGTCTGAAACGTCCCGACAAAGACGAATCGCGGAAAGGGAAGAGGAGGTCGGTCGAGAGTTGAAAGTAGAATCTGGCGATCTAGATGTAGAGCCGGTGAATCGGTACGTTTTTAGCGGTTGCTCGAACGTGCCAGCGCGCGAATATACCCTCTTTGCCAGGAATACCGATATACGCGCACTCGTTGCCTATGTTCTATCTCGCTATCTCGTGGCACGTACAAAAGCACTGGCCGGCTCTTCGAATATTTTACTTCTAATTTAATTTCATCTGACGGAGAGCCGCGTAGTACCGCGCGCGTTACCTCGCACATTTCCGAGGACGAGGGAAGAGAGAGACTGAGCTGGGGATGAATCACGTGATTTTTCGAGTGGTCGACTAGAGATATGTAGATATTTCGCGCGGGGCACTGAAATGTCGTAAACGGGAATTCTTTCTGTCTCGCGCCCGTTTTATATACATCTCGTTCAACAATAAAATTTCTTAATCGATCATACTTTCTATATTATTTGTCTTTACGAATTAATAGTTTATGAGCAATTAAATTTTATATTTATATAAAGTATTCTAGAAACGCCTAAAGGCTAACACACAATTATTTTTAGCCATTTATCCATTAGCGCGGTATGTTCTGTCATGGGAGAATTGTATCACTATATATTTCTGTCCACAATATATATAATTGTTTTTATTTGAATATTTTATCATTGTTTACTCTTCTACCGGCAAAATTGACAACAAAGAAAATAATTACACACTGAATGTTTTTAATTTCTTCATTATAAATTATTATATTTCTATAAATTTTTATATTTCGTGCGTAAAATGCACGCAATAGATATTCAGAATCAAATTATTTGGAACTTTGATTTTCTCTTTCTCAAAAAATATCAATTTTCATAGGAAGTAACATTAAACAAAAATAATTATATTAAAATTTTTTAATTTTTTTTCATCCACAATATAAAATCTTATATTTTGTGATGCACATGATGGATTATTCAAATCGTTGAAACCTATCAATTTTGTTCCAAGAAATATCAATTTTTAAAGAATTAAACGAATCACACGTGCTAAATTTTCTACGGTACTGTCTTCGTTCATTCCATAGATATTTTTCGCGCGCGCGGAACGCCCCGCGAATATTCCCTCGTTTCACTTTTCAATTTTCGAGTTCTCGTCACATCGTCCGGCTGGCGATATTGCAATATGAAACGAGAAGGGGTTGTGGGGGCTTGGAATGGCGGAGTGTGCAGTCCGAGTGGTGCCGGATATAAAACCGCCTCACTTAGACTCGCCATGAATTTTTATAAACCGATTATTTAGCGTCGATGTAACAAAGTGCAGTGCGCCCGCTGAAAGAGCATCGCCGGTGTTTCGAGCCGACGATGCACATCAAAGGGTTGCGCGTTCCAACCCCGTATATTTCTCCCTTTCGCTCTTTCTCTCTCTCTTGTGGATTACACAGTTATATACATCGGTCCCGACCTGGAAATCCAATTCGATTCTGCATGAAATGAGTCTGGAAACTCTGTCCGCGTTGCGGCGTGGCGCGGCGCGCTTTATCAATCCTGTCAGCGTGAAACATGATTTAAAAATTCGCAAAGCGCGTGTGTGCGATCTCTAAGAGACGCTCGTCTTGAAAATTTTCAAAGAACGACGCAACATCATTCGCGAAATATATTTTCTATGTCGTACGTATAAAGATCGCGCGTCTTCGATACCGCGGAGGAAAATTTTTCGCGCGAATACGTTTCAAAATACCGCGTTTAAGTCCGAATCAAAGGGAATCTCTCGTTTGTGTTCCGCCGAATACGATCTTGCACGTCGCGTATCTAGCATCCGGTACTCGGATTTAAAAAATGATTATTATCGGGAAAATCACGCGCACAGATTAAGGAACCAATATTAACGATCGTACATTCAAGATGAGGATACAGATGAATTTTGTCAACGTCCGACTTATTTATTACAAGGATTAAATTCTTGTCTTGTACGGATTGAATGATGCCAAAGACTTTTCACTCTCATCGCGATAAACAAAACAATTATTCCTCAAATTGTATCTCATTGTCAGCCAGACAATTCGATAGCTTCCTTCTTCTTAGTCATTGCCGATGTCTTCTCCGTCTTCTCTTTTCTGTTCTTTCCCTTTGTCCCCGCGACAATGTCTGTTCGACCAGCGAAATTCTAACTCGTATTCTGCGTTGAGCAACACCTATTGTATGCATGTATCACGCGAAAGTACGACACGCTCTGGATGGGATGTCGTGTCGATCCATTGGTAACCCGATACGCAATATTAATTGACGGGTATTGGTCTCCCGGATTACGTTATTTCAAACGCACGTGACTTGGAAGCTCGACGGACCGAGAAAGAGAAACAGTGAGAGAGAGAGAAGAGAGAACCGCGAAATACATAGATGCGGCCGGAATACGGACATTGCTTTGTGCTTTCGGTTCTAAAATTCTAAAATTTAATTACAAGTTCCTCCGAATACACATGATATCTAATTAATTTGCGACGAGCATTTATGCACGGAACGATATTAGGTCTGTCTGTTTTTGCGGCGTACAGTTCGGCATAATCAACCGTACCCTCGCTCTCGTCTCTGCAGTACGCGAAATTCGTAATGTAGAACACAGCATTCAACAAAAACTAACTGCTACGAATAATTGATGCCGAAACGTTGCGCGATGGACGGGAAACCCACCGTCGAAGCTCCCAATCGCGCGTGGCTGAAATTACTGCGTGCGTCACTTTATTTATTGCACGGACACGAGACAAAAGGGCCTGCCGCGACACGAGCGGTGCAATATGCGCGGGAAAATAAAGCCATTTTTCATTCTTGGTCGCGAGGATGGAAATTCTTAATGAGTGAAATATCGCGATTGCGCGACACCGGAGAAACATGGCGTATTGCTAAGCTTTTGAAATCGGAATAGTTTCGAGAAGCTTTTGCTTATATTATTGAATTTGTCGTTCTATGGTTTACTCGTATAATTCAGTATAATAATCAGAGAAATTTTAATATACATACATATAGAGAAGAAAAATGAAAAAAAAAATAGGAAAATTTATTTCATTTATTACTCGTTGATTAAATGTTTTATTTCAGTCACGGTTTCCATTTATCTTTTGTATGCATTTTAATAATTTATAAAGAACATCTCGTACATTCCAAATGTTTGTCCGATGTTATCGGATATCCTATTTTAAGAAATAGGATACTTCAAAATTTTATAAAATTGAATCATTCAGTTTTTTTAGATTCTTTGACCAATTTGAAATACATTTTTCCTTAGCGAAAATATCGAAGGAAATTATTATTTATTGCAAGCTTCCAATTTTTACACCACACACATATATCTTTATAATTAAACTCAAATTATAAAATTCTGTTAAAGTAAATTTTATCTAAAAAAACTTTAACTGAAAAATATTTTGTTAACTTTTTTAATCGCTTATAACTAAGAAATTATTGATGCCTTGATATTTTTACTTTGGAAAAATCGACTTTAAAGAATCTGTCATTAAAGGAACTTGTGGGACTTTGGAATCTTTTATATAAGATTACTTGTATAAGAATTATACATATGATTCGTGCATTTCATATTTACTGCTTTTGTGTCGAATTTATCCACAATATTATGTCGCTATCGATGCATACTTGATTATCTAAGGTTACAAGCGATGAATGTTCTCTCGCCTCGAAGCGAAGCGAAAGGAGGCGCGCGTTTTTTTCTCGCGATGCGGACGCAAACAAATATGCACGTAACGAAGATAATTACACGCACGCGATACCGAAGCGAAATCGTGATCGGCCATCGATCTTCTCGGCTCGTCTTGCGAAATTGTCGATAAACATGATTCGCATATGGCGCATATACATCGCTGCCGAAATGAACGAGAAAGAAAAACACGACCATGGCCGCGGAACACACGGGAGAAAAATCTGTTAAATAATGCATTTTCAAAGAAAATCTTGTGTACCAATGAGTAGATTTTCAAGAAAATTAAATAAATTTTCCCCCGATACAAATAAATCTGTATTTAATTAACTCGTGGAAGTATAATGATAAAGATATGATATGACGAAGTTTTGCAATATTGGCACACACACGTGTCTGCACGCACAGCAGCCTGCGGAAATTTTAAATTTCCTTATAAAACACAACATTATATAACAATCTTCGAATTTAAATTTTTATTCAATTTTAATTATATTTTTAATATCAATTTTATCAACAAGTCGGAGATTTAGCTTTTAACTGAATGTTCTACAATTGTAAAAACATATGGCAACATATATATATATATATATATATATATATATATATAATACGGAAAAAAAATATTAATGCTTATTTGTTGATGTTTTCCTGCGTTTTCATATTCGCTCGTATTTTAAGTCATGTACAAGGGAAAGAATTTCTTTGGCGTTCTCGTCGGAGAAATTCTCTAAAATGCCACGGAATTCGTACTCGAACTTTACGCGTACCCCCTCGCTAGTTGCAAACCGCGTTAATATGCGTTTCTGAGTTTACGGTTGACCCGTCTCAGCATGGAGCTTTCCGAAAATCCAGAAAAGCGTGGGCGTGCCGCGCGCGTTTTGCACGTCATTTAATTAAAGCCGGAAAACGAGCTGCGTAATGACACTCGTGCGCGCTCACGAGGGCTCGTTGCGTTTCGCGGACTACCCAGCCTTCCTCGGATACAAACAGGGCAGAATAGAGTCGACCGAGCGATTCGATCGGAGAATTTGTGCGAATGCAAATGTTCGTCGGGGTCTCTGTACTCTGTTGCATTGCATCGCGGTTAGTTGTAACCGTTACTGAACCTTAAGGGGATACAAAGCGGTGAAATTGGACGGAACAAGAACGGCCTGAAATGTAAGATAGTTAGGATGAGGGGCGTCGTGTATGTGTGTATATTATATATATATATATATATATATATATATATATATCATTCGGATATCTCGTCGGTCCGGAGATATCAAGGAATGGTCTTTGCCGTGCGGACCATAACACTTGCATTGGATGTCATTAAGAACAACATGGAAAAATTTTGAGGATGTCGAGAGCTCTTCCTGAGACAAGTTTCTATTTTAGTTTCCCACATTTTTATCGATATCTCGTGAGTTTTATTCAATATCAGAAAAATTAAGCGATTCGATATTCATGTATTCTACGGTCCGTATGCTTTCTCGAGTTCGCGGAATTTTGGAAATGGAAATAATATTATTTTGAGGTATAATACGAGTGAGTACGATTGCAGAGGGCTGCATCTGTTCCGCGACATCGCATTATTATTGGCATAATCGGTCTCGCGATTGCCGTTTGATGCATCGTTCCGCGTGCCTTTTTGGCGGACTGCGCTGCGAATGGCTTGATTGGCTTGGTCAAAATCATATCATGCGAACACCGATTAAATAGAAACTATAGAGTCTCCTATCGGAAATGACGATCAATAAACGCTCTAGCCCCAATAGTTTAGCGAAAAATGTGCAAACGTTCAAACGTCAACAGATAACCGACCCGTTTTGGTTACACTTACAATTAATCACGGCGTTCTCACGCGGTCGACTGATCGATCCGACAGTGATACTTCCTGTTTCTAACTTCGATCTCAATCATACTTATACAGTGAACTCCAACTTTCCGCAATTCTCGCGCGGCAACTTTCTTCTTTTCACATTAAACGAAGATTCGAAACTCGATTTATATATCTCAAGGATTCGATGCTTTATTAATTGAGGAAAATTTAAATGCTTTTAGTTCTTAATTTGCGAGACACTTATATACAGTCGCGAAACGATGTCGTAAAAACTTAAGTTTGCTTTCACTTCTGACAAGATAAGATGAATTTATAGCTCTAATAAAGAAGAAAAAGAATTCGGATGCTGTCGAAGAAAAAAATACGTTATTGAAGAAAAAGGGAGGGAAATATTTATTATGAGATTTTTGCGCCTTCGGTACGTTGTATTAATGTTCGTTTGCTTGCCTTTTGGGTTCGCATTGTCTGTCGATACAATCGCGCAAAATCAATCGATTCAGGGGAAACGTCGTATTCTCCCCTCGAGGATCGCGTTCAAAGACTGGCTCGCTGTAGCATTACAAATGCAGCAACCTCGAAGAATAGCAATGGGTAGCATGTGGCCCTAATGAACTTCGTGAATGACCGCGTGCACGTTTACATTGGATAGGATAAACCGCGACAGGAGATCCGCGAATGGCCGCAGGTCGGCGCATTAAATTCCTTAGCCCAAGTCTGCGTGAAAATCTTTGTGTTTATCGTGACATAAAGGAAACGTTTCGCTAAACATCGCGGCATTTCCAGGAGGGAATTCGATGACCAGCAGTTTCATTGTGTCGAGAGAGATGGCGCCAAATATATGGAGAGATTGGTCCGTATTGTTTTATTGTGTGAAAAAATTCAATTTGGTAATGAAATTCGCGTCGCAGACAGAATTTCACAAATCATTTTTTAGCGCGAAAGAATATGCCGTTTACTTACATGATTTAGAAAGAATTTTATAATTACAAGAGATTTAGTGAATTTTTATGCGTGTTAAATTCTAATTTTTAAATTTTAATTTTCTATTTTTCTAATTTTAAAGACACTAGAAAATTCATAAGGATGCAACAATCTGAAAGTTTTAAAAAAATGGTAGAGTTTATATTATCCTTATATATAATATAAATTTAAAGTTTGAAGATCTTTTTCATTTAATTCTATAAAATCACGAAGAATCCATTTTTACCTATGGACCATTGGCTTTTACTTAACTTAATAGGCAACATTATTATTGATTTCGTATTTTCAATTGTACCATAACTGATTAGAAAAATCAACGACTCGTAATATTGTTTGAGTTCACCGAAACGTAAAAGCACCCATCGTTTCCACCACCACAATTATTCGGATTTTCGACTAACTCGTTCATTTGGCCGAATAATTTCAACTATTCGGTCCAAATGTTTCGTAAATTTAAATCGATTTCGCGCGTTCAGTCTTATTGGCCGCGGCTCTGATATAAAATTTCCTCTAAAATGTTTAATAATACAATAAAGCGGCGTACGCGAGAGATGATCGCGCGGTCTTTTTATAGAATATATTTTTTTTCTTTCCTGATGTGAAATTTCTGCTTGTTCGCGGAAATTTCCGTCAAGGCGATTTTCCGCACATGTACACGGAAAAAAAAATATTAGCTACCATAGCTAAATTTTAGGTATTCCTATATTACACCTGAAATTTAACTACCATGCCTAAATTTTTTTTTAGCTATGATAATATTTTTAACTATAATTTAACGCGAAATTCCCCGTTAAACTATAGCTCAAAAATATTAGTTACCATAGCTAAAATTTAGGCATGGTAACTAAATTTCAGGTGTAATATAGGGTTACCTAAAATTTAGCTATAGTAGCTAATATTTTTTTTCCGTGTATACCATAATTTAAGCGAACGTTTCGTGGATAAATTAGCAGCATGAGAAATAGCCTAATAAACGCGAATACTAATCAGAAAACTGATTGTCTTTCATTATTGTGGTCGATATAATTATTTTCTCGAGGGAGAATCTGTACGTGGAGAAATATAGCGGGGAATAGGAATGCGGTCATTCGGATAATACCTATTTAATTAACAGTACATCATCAAGCCGAGCGCAGATATCGCTCTTTCCACAGGAATCAAATTAAATTTGCGGCGAAGCCCAATATAAATCGTATTGAGCTTTCGGTCGCCATTTTCCGTACCGGCAAATATTTCCAATTCGTATCTATGGCACACGCCCTGTTCTCTTAACCCTTCCCGATCACGTTGCCTCGACAGTTTCACTCCGTCGATCCTTTGATCCGCCGAGCAAACAATGATACCCTTCGTCTGTCAGAATGCTTTGAAAGTCATATCGTGTTCGCCAAAGAACTTGCGTTATACAGAGCCGGGATATAGGGCGGAGATAGTTTTTATCACTTTGACGCCAAAAGGACGACCCTCAACCGAGACGCAAAAGTGATTTTACGGAATTTTGCAACGAAAAATTAGGATAATCGAAGCTTCTCGCCTCTCTGTAAAAGGCCCGGAAACTTTTCAGTCCCGCATATCTAGGATTCTTGCTTTTTATTGATACGCAGCGTAAATGTGTTAGCGTTCTATTTTCTCTTTCTCTTTCTTTTTCCTTTTTTTTTTTTTATTAGTTGACGACTTGTTCGTTTCATCGAGACACAAAGAAATTTATTACTCCGTAAGCGTAACTTTGCGTTTCGAAGGTTTCGAAAATGGCGTGTACAGGATGCTCCTCAGTGTATCGGTATTCAGCAACATTTCACCGAAAATTCCTTACACTTGAGCGAACAGTTTCCACTACAGCCCGGCACGACGTCAGACGTCGTCGCCTCGGGCGTTGAAATTACAAACACAACGACGACGGCTTGTCCGCTCTCATTACGATCTGCCAGATGACTTTCGCGCCGCGCAGACAGCTCGCTAAGTCGGATCTCTAACAACGTTTAACACTCGCGATGCGACCTGCTTCCGGTTAGCGAATGACGGAAGCATCCGTTTCTCGTGTTTGCCGTCGACGTCGAGACTATGTAAGTGTCTCGGAGTAAAAATTGCATTATCGCGCTGCACATAATACTTGCCGACTTGTTGTCGAGTTGCTAGATGAGAGAATTAGACGAACGAAATGATCAAGGTACACATTGTCGACTTTGTTAGGAGAAATCGCGAGTAAACGAATAAAGTAAGACACAAAAATATGTATAGGTTAGGTAAGGTATCAAAATATTGATTCTATTGATAGAATCAATATTTTCATCATCGAGCACTTGTATTATTTAATCTTTAATCTATTTTTACTCTCATCTTTCAAATTTCATATTAGATCGCTATATTTTTTATATACGTTATACGTTATTACACTCGCACAGGTATATCGGGTATTCGATTATTAAAAATGGTCGCGTTTAAGCATGCATAGGAAGATTTTTTCGGACTTCATTGAATGACGTTCTATGCATCGGTGAGTAGATAAAGCATGATATAGCAACGCCCTGGGAGAGAGAGTAGTCCGCGCGCGCCATGTATTTTTAGATATTTCGCAACATCGTCGTGAATCGAACATAAAAGCTCATCGCAATTAATCTTTATTAATGCGTCCGGCCTCCTTCCCCCCCTCCCCCCTTTCTAGTAAATCTCCCGGCGACTAAATTACATCAACGCGCACTCCTTTTCCCAGGCATGCGAGACGAAACGAGAGCTAAATTGGTCAGCGCAATTACAAGTCTGAAAAAATATACACATATAACGGATTAATCGTCTTAATTATCCAACACATCCCTGTCCGATTTACTACTGTAAGTAATTAAAGGCAAATGCTCTCACGCTTTCGAAACGATTGCGTGTTCATCACGTAAGAAAAGGAGGAGAAGAGGCCAAACACTTTTTAGAGACAAATAAATCAATTTTTGAATTACACTCCGTGTCATCAAGCTTGCCATTTCGTCATTCTGCCAGAATATTCTTCGCATAATTGTCATTACGCGTGCGCGAGCTTTGTTTTCGCGGAAAAAGTCGATTATGCAACAAAGTTATCTCATTCATCCAACTTTCGATCACAGCGTGTTCACAATTGCGTTTCCATATTGCCCGAATCCGAGCATCCATCGAGTCAGCACCTCTCGTCGTGCATCTCGCGAGAGTTGACAGTCAGCCTCGATCTATTTGCCCCGTGATGAGACAACGGACGGGAAAAACAGGACACGTGCTGTCCCGATCGCGCGCATACTTATAATATGTTCGGACACAGCCGATATTCGTGGCAGCAGCCGAAACTGAAAGCTCCGCGGAGAAATCCTCGTAACGCGGAGTAACGGAAAGCTCGGAGCGCGCAGCCGACACCTGCTCGAAATTCGATAGGCGAGCGACCGATCCGCGAGGGAATTGACTAACTTTGCAGGCTAGATATACACGTATTCCATAATTTCGTCTCTCTTTCTCTCTCTCTCTCTCTCTCTCTCTCTTATCTTCCTCTCCCTATCCTGCGTTAAGAAGCTTCTATATACATATGTACGCGCGTCACCCCTTCCTGCGCGCATTGATTATTAATTCCAAGTTGCACGCGAGAGTTTCTCTTCCCCTGCCCTTTTCTCTTCTCTGCGAGCTCG
The DNA here is from genome assembly GCA_949152495.1 of Lasius fuliginosus. NCBI lineage: Eukaryota > Metazoa > Arthropoda > Insecta > Hymenoptera > Formicidae > Lasius > Lasius fuliginosus. Next base: position 2,983,245 of record OX424445.1, on the reverse strand, counting down.
CGTCGCGTTGCATCTCGCTCACACATCTTCGATCCCCCGCGTTTCCCTTATTTATCCCGCTTGCATCTCGATTACGCGCTCTCGATCCCCAGGTCGGGTATTACGCTAAGCACATTAGTCGTCGCCTCTCGGTTGTGATTATGCGAACTTCGTTCCACCGACGCTCGTACGTACCGATTACGGTTGGCATGCACCAGAGATAAAAGGCTACGTCGGGAACGACGAATCATACAGCCAGGGCGGATAAAAAGGAAGGAAGGGGAGAGAGAGAGAAACACATCGCGATATGATATATGTGTATATATATATATATTTTGCGACAGCATCGTCGACGATTCTTCCTGTCGACCTGCATGATCTCATTTGCGAGTTGTTTTACTGCGCGAGAAATAGCCCGCGGTAATGCTAATATTCTCGCGACAATGTACGGGGGAAAACTGATCGATTTCCGGCATCCGCGTTACTGCGAGGAAATGCATTGTTGTGAGATAAGAAAATAGATAATTTAAGTGGGATTTTATATTGTTAGCATCGCATACACACGCGAAATTAAATGGGGAAAACTTGAATGCTTACTTTATTACTTAAATAGTTAAATGTATCAGAGTAAATATAAATAGTTATATATAAAAGAAATAGAAAATCTATGTATTTCCATTGCTATCCGGATTATATAATAAAAAGTTATTCTTGTTTTTCAGGTAATATTTAAATTTGATTGACATACAATGTTTATATTGTATACATTGTTTTTATACAATAGAATTGTAATATTAAGTGCAGAGTATGCTGATTCAAACGTTTAGAAATAATTAATTCTGGTCGTTTAATAATAAAGGTTTAATAAAGATTTATAACATAGGTTGCGAAATACGCAGAGATAATTCTATTTTCATCAAAAATTAATATTTTGAACAACTTCTAATTAAGAGCTAGAACGGAACTGTCACTTTGTTTCGCTCCAATTGCTTTATTTTTCATTTTAAGCTCTTATTCGACACTTTTATACGAGTTGCATCGATCCATTAACGTAGAACAGGAACAATAAATAGGAGAAGGTTTTCAATTATAAAGATGCGGTCGGTGCAATAATTAGCACATAGCGTGGCAACATACAAATTATATGAACGCGGTGATCAATTTACGAGGACTATCTTTAATAATTTATAATACCATTGAATGTCCCGCGTAGTCTTTGCTCTTTGGTAGGATTTCAATTAACCACGATATTAATTACACATAGGAATTATGTGAGTAATGATAATTTTGATTATATAATATATTTCACGATAAAATTCGATTTGAAACCTCTCGTAGCCATTGCATTATCAAATTATCCGAAATTTTGCCCATGTGTCGTTAAACGCTAGTAAATTCGCGTTTAATATTCTGACAGGCTGATTTATGAGATAAATCGAAAATTCTTTCTGAATGTTGAAGAATCATCTCTTTAGAGTCTGCTTATGTTTTCGCAAAGTTGTTATTTTCCCTCAGAATACCTCAATTATGCATGCGGGTATGTATGTGTCCGAACTTATCTCTCCTTTGTGTACAGCTACAAAAGTTTGCTTCGGTCGTCACACGTTAATCGAATAACATTCGCCCGACATGAATATAGCGCGCCGCGTGTCGAGAAAGTCGAAACGCTCGCGTCGCCTCGTTACTTTATCATTTATGGGTGTAACACACAAGCTACGGAGAAAGCGACGACCAGTTTGTGTGCACGGTCTTGGTTCGTAGATTTTGCCGTCGGATCGCGTCGGTTTTTCCATCCTGGCTGTATTTTTCCTCCCTGAGCCGCTTGATCTTTACGACGCTCATAGACGACTGTGAACGCTGTTCGATATTATATCACTTCCTCGTCGTTTTATTTTTTTTTCTCACGATATTATATCGCTTTATCGTTCATATGAATGCAGAATAAGCGTGATTCGCTCGTATTCTTTTCAACGCGAAATCGCGAATTCTTAGATCCTCGGATTCTCAGGTAGAATTCAGAGAAATCGATGATCCGGAACTGAGCCACACAATTCGCAGATTTTAAATGTCGAGGTAGCCAAGAATGCAAATTTCCATCTATATACTTGTCACTATTATCTATCTACGCGTACTTTATACACGAACTTCACTCGGATTGCCAATTAATTATATCCACATACCTGTTAGGAGTCGCTAATTAGCGACTAAACCTCTCCTTGTTATCCCTCAGCTCGTTATCCATTCTCATAACCCCTCGAGTTGTTGCTCCTTATTATTTTCCAGCGCCCTACTGAGTGAATTTCTCTGCTAATCTCATCCCTCTAACTCGTAACTTTGCATCCCCCGTTTAAAAATTTCGCTATCCTCGCGGAAGGAGACGAAGAAAGCGTTTGTAGTTATCATTGAGACATTTCACTACAATTAAAAAAGAAATTACGAAAAACGTGCCAAAAATCTCGAGTCAAGAGAATGAAATCTCTTCAGAAATTATTTCCTATTTTCGGAATTTTACGAGAATTTGTATTTGTATTTTTTCTGCATAAAAATTTTTTTAAAAGAGCTTCCTGCAACTATGTACTAATACGCGGACGCGCTTTATTCTTCGATAAATCCTACCAACGCTCGTCGTCGCGCATCGTTTGCTTTCCCGATAAATTTGATTCGCTCGCGGAAAGAGATGGCATTCGGGCGAGTGCGTTTGAAGCCTTCGTCTTGCAACGCGCGAGTCACGTAGATCGTCTGCAGATCTACGTGAGATTGCCGCCGCAATTTCTTGCGCCCCGTCGAGAATTCGTACGTTCTCTCTCTCCCCCCCCCCCCTCTCTCTCTCTATCTATCTTTCTCGTTAATAAAAAAATTTACATTTTTGTCTCCGCATCTTCTAGCGGAAGTTATTATATGGAATACTCGACGTCGATCTAAAAGTACCGGTCTCTGCTCGTAATGAATCGAATTGGCGCGCGTGGCGCGTGCATATGAAAATCACATAGTCCGAGCGGACACTCACGTCGCGGAAAAACACGCGTCTCTCTCGTTGCGCAGAATGCATATCTATTTGAGGACGTAGGATCGAATGCACGAAAAATTACGTTACCGCATCTCGTCATCTCGACGAGCGTACGCACGTCTCTCGCTCGAATTAGCGTTCCTCTGCTGACACGTTCCATAGAATATAAACGCCGAGCCAAGAACTTTATGGTTATGTTTGTTAGATTGGATTCGCGATTTTATATTCTAGATATTGAATTATATTTATAATTAACACTTGCATATAGGCACTTTTATTTATTCAATGTTTATTTCATAAATTGCGAAAATGGTACATGTACTTCGAACAATTTGTCAAAGTTATTAGCGATATCTTTATTACGAACGGTAAATGATGCGCGGCAAACGGAAGAAACTGGCAATCAGTATCGGAGAAAGTCAAACGATGTAAATAATAGAAATTTTTCAGAATGAAAACACTTAACGTGTCCTGAAACTGCACAACGCGTCGTCTAGGCAAATAGACCTCTTCTCGGGAACAAAGAGGTTTTCAATGGCCTGCGCGAAGAAAATCCGAGATAGATCGTCGCCTGTCCGGAAGGAAAAGTTGTTTAGCGCGCTAAAAAGCGCGTGAAAGATTCGCAGTCTTCCCGAAAAGATTGCAAGATCGGATCAAGAAATAAAAGAAATTTGTCGGACTTACGCGGAAAATCTAAAAATTCGTGAACACTGGAGAGAGAGAGAGAGATGAGCGGAAATTTTATGTGTAATCTACATATCCGCTCTGAGAAAGTCGTGTGAATTCGATCGGCAAAGAGTTTATTTTGTCGATAGACTAGGACGGGTAATTACGAGCGAGAAAAATGGGAGCGGTATTATCGAGTGCATGCTTAATTACCGCGAAAGTAGTTGAATAGGGTCGAGAAATCTAACGGTATTACGTAATCGAGCGGAAGTAGCCGAACGTTAATTACTTACCTCTTTCACCGCGAGATAAAGATTTTACGTCTTTATAACGCGCAAGAATTTAATCGGTGTTTGATGCGCGATAGTCGGAATAAAATTACGTATTCTCGTTAATTTTTTATCCTTAGACTTTTCTATCTAGGAAGAGTTTTGCATAATTATATAATTATGTAAATAAATGTATTTATGCTAAATGCTATTCTCGAAATAACTGATTGTCAGTTACTTCTAAGGAATCATATAGTCACTCTTTTAAAAATTTAATTTTCTGTTATCACTCTTGAGAAATTAAGAGCAATAGAATCATTTTAATCGAGATTGATTATCTCTCAAATACTTCATTACTCGATAATTTTTTTATTTTATTGTACTGTATCTTTTATAAAATATATTTTTGAGATATGATTTTTTTTTAAACGATAGATCTAGTAAAAAAATTGCAATGGGAATCTATTGTTATATTAATCATATAATGTCGCAATTTTCTTGAAATTATTTACGACTAATTTTTCTAGATATTTTGTTGAAAATTACACACACTGATGCGGTTTATTGTTTTTCCTTTGTCACCGTGTTATCCGCGTTATTTGCAAGGCTGATAGTCGTACATGAAACTTTTGCGAAACCGAGCCCGCGGCAGAAAAGCTTAATGAAATATGAACTCGGGATCGGAGTTGATATGCACGGCGGTATCATGATTCCGCTGTAATGCATTTGCGTAATTGTGAGCCACGGGGAAAAGAAAATGCGGAAAATATTAGCCGTATCACACCGAACTTCTCCGCAGTGGCGGATTTTATCAACGAATTGCTGCGCGACATTGCGCCGCCGGGCTGGGAGGAACTTTCGCAATTAGCAGCATAACATCGGTAGTCGCGTATAATTATATTAAAACGGTACACGACGGCAATTAATTATACCGTCGGCTTTGTATTAGGAATTCACCATAAACTAACTAAACCGACAATGGTTAGTTTGCTGCTTGTTTCGTGGCGCAATACGGAGGCTAATCTCTATTACTGTCTTTATTCAGAATTTTTATTTCGTTCTTGATTGATGCAACAATAGATCGCAGTTGACAATTCAATTTTTAATTCGGCGATAAATAGATAAATCAAATTATTATTAATACTTTGCTAGAATCGCTAACGAGATTGGCAGAATCGTGCCAAGGCGCTCGGAAAATGATAGCTCAAATTGCGTGATTTTTGTCGGAAATCTGATACACAAAACAAGGCGATAATTCCGCGGGATTAAGATATCAAGTAACAGGCATCAACAAAAAATTTTGTACCACAAAATTCTTTATTTATATTTGAAGCTTGAGAGAATTTCCTATAACGAGGAAGAGTATTCTTTCAATTATTTTTCTATCATGTAAGAGATATGGATTATTAATCGAGTATTACGGAAAGAGTTCACGCGTTAGAAAGTATTAGCGCGCAAAAAAATTACACGGTAAATTTTACTACGACTTGCAAACACGTCGCAAAAATTTGTTAGTCCTCGTTAACATCAGCCTCGATTTCTCTTACGACTCGTTTAGCTTCTTGATTTGTGCGCGAAACCACAGCGATATTAAACATGGAAAATACCAACTAGTATCTAATGCCACGTACAAATAAACTAACATTTGACTGTCATCGAAGATAACATAAATGTAATTAGATTCATCTAGGCACACACACAGCACATAACATGTAACACTATTAGCGAAAAGAAAACGAGAATTTAATTAGAAAATGACAGGTCTTGACATTTTGAAATTTTTAGATTGAAATCTTGTTTAAATTTCAGATATTTATTTTCCCGATTTTATTCTCTGATAATTTGCAAAATTATTTTCAAAAACTATTAACGATTTTTGCGAGCTGTTTTATTACGAAATAAATCTTTACATTCTGTGCTTGTACAAATGCAATTCTATGATTAACACTGCGACTTGTGTTTTTTGGTATGTATATAAAAAACGTGCTTGATCAGATTCAGAATTGCACATATTGTCAATAACAGATTGAATAAGATGACAAGTACTCTTATAACATTTATTTACCGTAATTTTAAGCGAACTTCATGATCTTCAGTTAGATCAGATCTCTGCAAGGTGTGTGTTAATCGAATTCCATTGAACATGTTCATTCGTTTGATGTAAGCTCTTCGGTCTCTTTCTGGAGCCGTTTCTCGGACGAGATATATTTATTCCGACGCAACGTTTTCACGCACATAAGACGACACACGCGCTGTTCGATATCTTCGCGGCCCCGAACGAGCGAGCGAAACTGAAATCCGATCCCGGCGACTCTCTCCCGACACGAGTTCGCGTTTCCCATCCCATTCGGGATGCCGGAAATCCATCCCTAAATCGACGCGTGGCCTCTTTCTTTCACAATGTCTTACCTCCTACCATTCGATCTCTTGAACGGTGCCGTAGTTTCGCGCCGACGAGCGATTTGGCTCTTCTCGTGCAACAGGTAGATGTGGCTACGGGCCAGCTGCTACCCCTATTATGCATAATTGCTCGAGGGTGGAAGGAGAAGTGAAAGACTCTCCCGTGACAATCGAACGTTCTGTCTCCCGTGCTTTGTTTAGCGTTTTGTATTGCCAACTTCTTCGATTTGTCGGCGGACGAAGGCATTATCTATACCGAACGAAAGCGACATTCCACGAGTTTTCAGATTTCGAGAATTCAGACTTTCAAAATTTCATAATTCTGAAAGCTCAGCCAAGAGTCAAGATTCGAATATTAAAGTCTACATTCAGTAGTTTTTGTAAAGCTTTAAGAATATCCAGTTGCTCGAATCCTCGCTTGCCATTTGATATGTTTTACTTTGTTTATTAATTGAATTTTTAATATCATCAATAATTTAAACACATCGATTTCTATCGACGCAATGAGCGTGCCTTATCTCCTTATTCTTTCACGCCTTATTTGATTTGTCTGTAGTTCTTCTTTTCGTATTCCATTTACTTCGCTTTTCACCCACTTTCTCATCTTGTCTCTCTCCCCTTGCTTTTCGAAGCCGTCAAGTGGAATCTCTATAGTACAACGTGCTCTCCAATATGTCTCGTCAATCAAATAGGGATTCTAGTGCATTTGAGGTATAATAATGCGTCCGCCAATCCATCGTCTGTGTCACGGTTGAAGCACGTTGTATAATGACGATCCTGATAGTCTATGGAAGTCTTTCGTACTTATTATCGATCTCGTCATGGTTTAGTATTATATTTTCAATTACTTTCAAGTGTGTTATGTACGAAGGAAATATCAATTACAAGTAAATTGTTCCCATTTTTCACGAGATTCTTTCTATTGCTTCGAAATTTTATCATGTAAACAATTACTCACCTATTCCATAATTATTAAACAGATAGCAAGAGTGATGAATTTTGTGTAGAGAAATATCAAAATTGAGAAATCGGTGAATGGAAGGAATGTAAGAGTGGTTAGAGAAGATTCTCGCGCATGGGCGAGAAATACAGAGGAGAAGGATGAAAGGAAGAAAGATCGAAATGAAGAGGGTAGAAGCGCGACGAGCAAGGGTGACGAGAGCGATACGTATGCGATGTACACGCTCCGTCGCGATGGATTCGTATATACCTACGTACATACATAGAACGATACATAGGGAGGCCGGGGATAACCAGCAGCTTTTGCCGATATATATACGGATTGCAGCAGCAATTAAGTTTTACGGGCGCGCATCCAGGACGAGACGCCTGTTTCGAACGCGTTGAGTGCCAGTCGTAAAAGCTGGCTAGAATGAGGGGGGGGGGGGGCAACTGCAGTAGCGCGGTCTGTTTATCCCTTCTCCCTTTTACAGCACGTCGGGATACATGGGCGTCTGGGATGGATTTCGGTGCGCCGGAAATTGACGGAAATACGGATGATTTTAGTCATCGACGAATGGTGATGAGCGAAATAAAACCTAATCGTGTGAGAATCGAATCTAAAGGGAATTAAGAATTTTAAGAGGGATAATTTTAAAAATACCTCTTTTGTAATTTTAAAAAATTCTTATCTATCTCTTTATGAAATTAAAAAATTAAAAGTTTTTAAATGGCAATTTAAATATTAATTTGTGTATGAGATCTTTAGTTAAGTATGATGATAAAATGATGAGACGATCTAAATATGTATATATATGATAAAATAATATTTCGCGGATCACAACTTGGGGAAAAGTATAGCACCATTCAGCTCTTTTTTTATTTCTCGCCGTGCCGCACGACATTTTTGTCTTCTATCCTCGTTCGTTCTCTATCCTTCATCTATTCTCCTTTCCGTTTCTCGTTCACCACACTCTCCGTACAGCGTGCGAATTGGAAGGGATGCGGAATCCGTGGTATACGTGCGTCGCCTTGCAATGCAACGTCGATGCACTCCGATATAGTGATCGAGAAATCGGTATGTACGATGCAGCTGAGAGAAAGCGTGGAGAGTTAATAATACACTCGACAAAATACTCCCTTAGATAGAGTCGCGAGAGATATAAAGGTGTCATCTCATTCGCCGTTATCGACCCGGCGAGACTTTACGAGGTAAATCACAAAAAAAGCAAATTTAAATTAAAAATCTCACGCGTAACTTATCGCTCGTCTTGAACACTCTATTCCGATTATTTAATTTTAATCGTGTAAAAAGATGATTTATTAGCGCAGATTTTATCGCGCTCGAGAAACTTATGGCGAGAATTCGAGACGCCGGCGTTTCTTTTTCCCTCCATTTATTCGATGCAAATTGCGCGCAATTAATTCGGACGTCGACGTTTCGCAAAAACCACCGGGATGATGAGATTTCGACGCTAGAATTCGGTACGCGCGCACAGCCTCTCCTTTTTTGTCGGTGTCCCGGCGAAAGACAAACAACCGCGCGTCTGATCGATCCCGGGCCGACGCCGGGATTCCGAGTTAATTGCAAGCTCTAACACCTGTTAATAGGACTGGCAATGGAGCTGTCAGGTATTTTGTGCTCGCGAGGTAAGCTGGGTAGTTCGCGCACGGAGGTGGTCGGAGGTGGTCGGAGCAGACGACGATGTTAGAGCGCATACACGTGTACATATGAGAGAGAGAGAGAGAGAGAGAGAGAGAGAGAGAGAGAGAGAGAGAGAGAGAGAGAGAGAGAGAGAGAGAGAGAAGGTAGAACGAGATAAATACGAACAGGGGTGCAGCGGGAGAGAAGGAAAGGAAGATAGGGGGAGATGGTTGATGCAGGTGGAGAGAGTTGCAATCTGTTCCCGATGGCTCCCGTACCGAGTTCTGTGGTCACCGCTTTTTTTACAGTCCCCTCGCCTGTAAACTGCCCACCCTGTCGCTTCTCACCCTCGCATCCGGTTTCGGTTCGATCCTCGCTTTCTCCTTCATTCCACCTTCTATTCTCGAACCTATCAACATCAGGGCAACCTCATCTGCTCGCCTGTCCGCAGGACATTAACCGAATTCAACGTTTCTGTTCATACTCGCGCACGCATCACTGCGTAATATACACGTCGCGCTATCAACACCGATCGATCGAAACGTCGATTGGCCTCGCAGAACGCGAAAGATCTGATATAAAATGTGAAAAATGCGAGGCTATCGATTTCGCAGAGAATAGCGCTTGAACGAGGAAGCCCTGAAGGTCCTGCTGGTAATAATTTCGTTATTAAATTTTTCTCTTCGAGGAAAAGGACATGTTGTTCATATACGACATCGTCGTGTCTAAGATAAATTCTTACTCGAATCTCATTACATCGTCGTAATCAACGATAACTTAATAGAGCAAAGCGAATGCGGGACACGAGTTGCGAAAAATAGAAATCGAGAGTCACGTTAACGATATTCGACACGCTATTATGAGGCGTGTTCTTCGGTCGATTTGATCGATAAGCGTTGTTTTTAAGCAAGAAGAGACGCGAAATGTACACTGATTGTAATTTCGGTGCGGTTTCCGATCGGCAACTCACACCGCACGGAGGGCTCGCTGACTATATGCGCCGATATTGTTTGCCGATCGTAAAATTACAACAGCGGGGCGTAAAAAACGCGAACGAGAGTTTTGCGCGTCGGCATAAAACGGGTACGCCGGATGGCGTTTGATTGAAAAACCGATCGCGCGACGCGGACATTAACGAAACGTAACACCGGCGTGTGTTTTCGCTGCGTTCAATATGATACGCGTCTATGGTTCCGCGTTTAGGGATCGTTACAGAAACGCCTCGTATATCACCGGATTACTATAATTTCGAGCAGCGGCGATGGACTTTTACGGTCGTTTCTCGGTCGAATCCCAGCCATATGGTATCCAATCTTTTACGGTCCACGCGAATATGAGGTTGCCGCTAGATTGGGATTGGACGAACAAAGTGCAAGAATTGAGCATACTTCCAACGAAGCGTGCGGATTTTGCGTAGAAAAAGTGAATATATGTCGCGTTATAATCGTCCAGAATCATAAATTTTTCATCTCGCAGCTCTTAATTCGGGGATCAAAATTTTATATCTTACGTGAATGCAACTGTTGCAAATTGATCAATGTAAATTGATCGTGATGCAAATACTATATTTGTGACTCAAGGATGTTATTTATATTTGTGACTCAATGATGAATCATGGTCATGCATCAATTTACAACATTCACATGTGGGATATGAAATTTTGAATGTCCCTGAATTATATATTATAAACATTATTTGAGATTCAAGGATTCAGAGATCTAAAAGCATATAAATTCAAGGCTTCGATGTACTAGTTACAAAATGAAGATATGCAAATTTTTGTAATCCCAATATACATGTTTCGTCAATTCGAATTTTAAAATATGATAAGATTCCAAGATCATTTGCAATTCTAAAGGAGAAACGAAATCGAATCTGCATTCTCTGTTTTGTCCCCGAGAAACATCGCGATACCGGAGATATATCTTTAGAGTTCTTACAACTTTTTACGATATTGTTCGCAAGAGCAACAGGTATCGTACTTGTTTATACGAATTTTCCGTATTAATTTGATCCTCTCTTTTATTTTCACAAGAGATAAATCGTCTCTTACACACTTTTTACATCTTTTATGTTTCTTTGTCGCATTCCTAGGTTCGCTCCATTGACCGAACGATTATTTTTCTCTTTTCTTTAAAGAATCGTAGTGTGCAACAGTTAAAAAAAAAAGTATATTTTTTCTAAAATTGATTTCTCTATGATCAAACTAAATGATTATAAACAAAACAAATTTGCTTAATCGTTTTATTCTTTAATATCGTAGTGTAACACGGTACTTTTAAAAAATGCCATTTTTTACAATTTATTCGCCATTTTTTCACCGATTTTTCAATCGTCGCTTCTCTCGCTGTCAACTTGGCGTTTATTCGGCCGAATAAGAAGGCGAAAATTGTTTCTCGTCGCAATTGATCGGCGCGAGTCTTCGCCCCCCGCAGGGGCTGCGGCCGATCGTAATTCGCACGAAACGAGATATCGGGCTCTCGATCATCGCGGATCTATCATCCCGCATCCGCCGCCGTAAATACGCGCTTGCATCGGAACGACGCCACCTCGTTCTCGCGGCTCTTTGCCCGCTGCTGATTGGCCGGTATCGTATATAGCGCGCCTCTCCTTTACGAGCCGCGGTAAAATTTTCTACGCTACAAAGTTATATGAATTCGTTGCGGCGAAAACGCCATCATCGCCGTCGCTACCGCGTCTCGCCTCTTATTCTTTTTCCATCCCGTTTTCTCTGTTTCTCTCTCTCTCTCTCTCTCTCTCTCTCTCTCTCTCTCTCTCTCTCTCGCCTCGCGTGCGTTTTCCGCGCTCTGCGAGGAGATGCCCTGACACCCCTTTTGCCGCCGCTGTTTGACGACTACATCGCGCTTTATGATACGCGATATCCTTTATCCGAAATATTATGCCCGAGGCTCGGCTAGTCCTCAGGACAGGCATATACAACATAGCGGAGAAGAAAGAGACATATTGAATCCTTGGTAAATGTTAATTTCGCCGAATGGTTGGCCGGAAAGAGAATCGGAAAATGTGTTTGCCCCGTTAATGTTTAGCGCAAAGAGTCGCAGGAATTCCCGACGAATATGTCGGGGATGGTTCGTCGGTGATGAAGGATTTTGTATTCCGCGATATTCGAATGTGCTAAAAACAACGAAGCGAAGAGATAAAAATGTGTATAATTATGACATACTTTATCACGACCGCGCGCTATTCCGCGTGGTATTCGCGTTGTTTCGTATGCCTGAAGTTTATCCTCGCAGAGCGCGGAAATGCATGAGCGCCGGTTTTACTCTGTATATGTGGTAAAACGCTTAAAAGCTTAAAATATATTAATTTAATTATTCGGTTGCTATCGAATTTTTAACGCGAGCTACGTGACTTTCGCAAATATGAAAAGTCTTGTCTCTCCGCGATTTCCTATATAAATTTGTATTTATGCCGGATGACCGAAAAGTCACGCAATTCACATTTAAATTGTTCCGGAATAATTAATCCTGATTCGGAGCAGTAAAAAATGTACGCAAAGTGTCATCAAGCGTATGCGCGTGTATGTTTACGCAATTAATTAATTAATTCTGTTAAAAAGTCGAGATGCACTCTCGTGCAATCCGTACGCGACATTCCGCATGGCATAAAACGTATTTGAAGAGCTGTCGCGACATGTAAAAGCGCGCTGTCCAGGATAACGGAAAAACGTATAACTCGACGATACCTAAAATCGGAACAAATATCCATCACGGGGAGAGAATTCGTCGCACTTTCACACGCGGCAACGACATAGGTGCACGTGAATGAAAGTGCAGAAATGTAGTATACAAAAAAAAAATATGACTGTACTTTTTCATTCTTTTCTCTCAGCGATGTATACAGCGATAGATAATTGTGACAAATGTTTGCTACTGCGTATGTCGATTCTACTATAATATAGGCCAGATACAAACGAGAGTTAATATCAATTAATATTAATGGTGTATCAGATAGCGCAGGAAATATTAGAAATGGCTATTAAAACTTGTTTGTATTTATTATCAATTTTTTAATCGATTCAATATATTTCGGTTTTATGTCACGGTAATGTTTTATAAATGTTATTTCAAATCAATACGGAATTACGATTGCAAAACCATGCGTAACTTTAATTTTTATATAATTCAATTATGGAAATTATTCATATTGTCAATTCCTCATTCTTCTTTCTGCGTGCAAAATATCTTGATATTATTGAAAATTGATTTAACGGTATAATGACAATTTATATCGATCAAAATTCTGGAAAAAAAATTTTCAGTAAAATTTTTACAAAACATTGTTTCTGTTTTGCGGAATACTGGTTAAAAAAGTATTGCATTAGAAAGTGTAAACTCCCGCTATCGCCTTTGAAAGTATCGTGTATAGCTACTCTTCATATGATGTACGAACACGCGAGACGTATTTACTCGTGATAAATATTACTGGCCATCGCGACAGTCAGAGATGATGCAAGATTTAATTTTCACAAACCGCTATTCTCGCGGCGACAGCCGCGCTTTTTTCGCCATTTCCCGCGACGGCAATGGCTTTTTTAATATCCCGATGGCTCTTAATACGGAAGCATCTATATAATCGGTGTTGTGGAAATCGCGCTTTTTACGACTCGCGAGAAGTCGCCTGACAATCGACATTCATTACCGCTAATGAAGCTAGATCGACATTATCGAGTTTCTTAAATCGCGCATTCGTGACACGTTATATGCACGCGATCGAATTGAAAGGATAGTTTTATTGAACGCAGATGATTTTACTTTCACTTTCTTTAAGCATGCAGAATATTCTGAGACAGAATTTCCAAATCTCCGACAGTGCTCAATTTTAAAAATTAATTACAGGTTTTCTCTTTCTTTAAGTGCTTCAATTTTATAAATTTTATTTTTTACATCTTGAGACACTTTGATTGATTCTCGTTTTCTATAAATATTATTAAGAAATATATTAAGATATTTTATTATATATATGTATATATAATCTATCGCGTCAGAGTAGCGGAAAGGAACACAACGAAATCGGCGGAAAGCAATGCGTCACAAAGTTACTAAATAAACTTTGATAAAGTTATATAGATATATTTGTCTGGATATCATAACGTGCGCTTCTCACAAACGTCAAGTGGCCTAGCTTTTCCCAGCGAATGACGGTTCGTTATTGCAATGCCCGTAGCATGAGAGTAATACTCGAAGATGCTCGCGCGCGTCTGCCGTTCGTTCGTTGTAATAAATATGATGTCAAACGATTTCCTGCCTCACTTCTCCGGCGATAGCTGCTCATCCGCGGTTAGTGTCGAGGGACAGAAAAAAAGAATCGTTATCATGCTCGACACACGGGTGATCTCCTAATTAATTGGCGCGGCTCTGCAGAATTCGCTTGATTAATAACGATCGGCCGTGGCGGTGAAACATTTAATCCTTCCGTCAACGTGGCAGGATCACCGCTGACATGGATCATCGAACTTTCGAACGAGGATCTCGCATCGTAAGCGTAAATAATCCTTTCTCATGGTAATTGAGTCTCGGTCATTTTGAAAGCGAGATAAGCTTAGAGAAATTGAAATCTCGTATTCAGATAAAAATAAACGTTATTATGTTTTGAAATGTTTCTATTTGAGTCATCTTACAGATGTTACATGATTAATTTAATTTGCTTTACCCATGATAAATCGAAAGGTGGCACAATGTACAACTGTAACTCTCTTCTACATTTGTAAATTGGATAAGAATATTATGTCAAGCATTTAGAGATAAATTACTTAAAATGATGATTCACACCGTATACGTTTGCATATATAATAATATATTACGTTCTCATTGAGAGTGATTTTTATAGCCGCGATCAGTGGACCGTTTTATCGTTGACTAATAACGCGGGCAGCGTTTCCGCGGGCTGGAAAGCTCTCGATAACTATCGTTTCTCCTTCGTTTCCACCTTCGTGGGTTATCGATCGTTCACCGTCCAGGAATTCTATTTATTAACGAGCAAACAGCGGCCGGTCGACAAACGGACGCACGAACGGATTTCTCAATCGGTTAATACTTCCTGCAGGAAGTTGTAAGAGAAACGTAATTTCGACGAAGCAGGAATGCACGAAATTTGCATGCAGGAAAGCCGCTTTCGCGGCTTGATTTGTTCGACCGGCGTGGGAATGTGAACAAAGCGGAGATTGTTTTCTCCTGGCTGTTTTGTCCGTTTAATCATCCGCAGTCTCACGACGGTCAAAAAAATTCCGCAACAGCCAGACATATGATCCTACTGTCACTGCATATTCGCCGATGCGACGTAACGGGCTTTTAATTTCTTCTGTAATGTCGACTGGATTTCAGGCAGGATTTCCAAAGTCAAAGCACGTATTCCGAGGAGAGAGATTTTTTTTTTTGCGGCGCAAAACTAGACCAACCAATCTGTCTCTTCCACGAGAAGAGGCGTCGCCGTAATTCGATCGACGCCGGGGTTAAATTTCATTTTCACGGCTAGTCCGCGAGTGATTAAGCCAGGCTGATAGCACTCTATACGAGCTCTCTCATGGAGCACGGTCCGATCGTTCGATTCGAGCCCACGTCCATCACCGATATCGTCATCGAACGCCTATGCATCGTCCTTATCGGCGTTTATCGTTTGCGCGCAATTCACATTGTATTCTCGGCGCCGGCCAGCATCCTGGATGCATATGGCTGTATCAAACGCTGCTGCTACCTGATCATCATAAAAATTTATACGCCATCGTCCACGGTTGTGAATTGTATTATCGAGCGGTTTCTCGGTCTCCTTTCCCTCCCCCCTGCTGTCGTCTCGCATTTTCATTTTCATCGCGTCTCGGTGAGAAAATTTCTATCAAGTGCATAGAGTTCGATTCCGAAAATAGGGCGTACACAACGAGTGTGCAAAACTTTCGATTTCGTCGAGCGAACATATGTGTCGGTTTCACTCCACGTAACCGTCCCTACAACGGTGTTATGTAAATTTTGCGCGTTAACGCCGTAACGTAACACAGAATAGCGAAATGGCGAATCGGGTTGCATTAATTACAACGGATATTACCGATTTAAACCGGCGGTGAAAGCAGTCTGATATACGAGTGTATGATATACAGTTTATATTACGTATCACCAGCACACAAACGGAGGGGCAGAAACCTCGTGCGTGGCATTACGAGAGGAGAAGGTGGAGGTCGCGAACGAAGATGGAGAGAAGAGAGAGAGAGAGAGAGAGAGAGAGAGAGAGAGAGAAAGGAGAGAACCGGGGAAAAAAACAGAAATAAAATGCAAGAAATGGAAATCACAACGCGCGAGTTTGCTCGCTCGCGCGTTGCTATGCAGAAAATGTTTCTGGACGCTGAAGGAGACGATTCTTTCGACGCGGGGGAAACGTATGTACACACGTGTATTCACGTGTATACACACTCCTCACGGACGCACGCGGGAAAAAGCGAACTTGTGTACGGATAATAATACGCTCCGCGCGGTTGCCGCGAAACCTTATACGGGAACGCGAACTGTACATGCATATGGGTCGATAGAGGATGGAAAAACTCCCACTGCAGCGTGAGTTGTGCAATTTCGATCTTCATCGAACATGCTGCTTTTACACTTCCGCCGCCCGTACCGACGCATTTTATATGCGTTATTTTATTGACGCAATTGACGGTTTTCCACGCTGCAGAGGCGCTCGCTTGGAGAATTCTTGTCTAAATATATAACTCCGAGGAATATAAGAGCGCTCGAAGAAATATACAAGCATTGTTAGAGGTTCATCTGTAACAATTAAGAGAAGGAGAAAAAAAATTCCCGCCTTTTATTAATTAATAATGTCCGATTATGTACATTGTTTCGCCTCGTTTCCCAAAGCGAGCAGCGCGTTCGGCGCGCACGGTAAGATTGATGAAGACGGAATGAACTGCTTATAAATCTTACGGTGGGGGGAAAGGGGAGAAGGGTGGGGCATTGTGTGCGAACGAAAGTAAAAACGCATGAAAATCCTCGTGCCGCGTTAACGAGGACTTCCCACGTACTACACGCTTGGAGACGCGCGTTCGGGCTTCCCGTGTCCCGTTACAGACACGCGATGTGCGTGATTGGCATGCTTTATCGCAATGCCTGAAGATATCGCGTGCGTTCCTTTTGTCTCATTGGCGTGCAAATTTCACGCGACACGAGCGAAAGAGTCGGTCTATAGCTCTTTCTCTCCACTTTCCCCCCCCCCCTCTCTCTCTCACACGTTTTTTTCCCCCTTCGCTCCATCATTAACGCGTCTCGGCTCGCGATTCTGCGAGCACAAGTAAACTTGTTAAGTCCCACGTGCGAAAACCGCGACACACCCCGATATTTCGTTACCGACTGTGTGAGAGAAACTCGTTGCGAACACAAATTACTACTTGTGTCGCGCGCGGGATTCAACGCGCGTGCGACCTCGGCGTCGCAATTAATAAACTTTCGTCGTGCGGATCTCTTCTATTCGTTCCGAGTACGCGCGGGAGTGCGAGAGTTATTTGTATGACTGCGTGCGGTAAGAATTTCAGGCCGCGATCACGCAAATGTGCTGGTAATACGGATCGCCGATAACGAGTAGGAAGGATTAGGTCTGATTATTTCAAGTCTAAGTTTGCTCGTTCGGTTTTCGCTATAGCCATGATCTGGAGAAACGATCTGGGGAAGCTCAGGATCTAAGGTTCTATTAACCAAGAGTTCTATATCACCCGTTAAGCTAAGAAGATTGAAAGGATACGTGCAAAGCAACAAGACGAGAGCCGTTCTTTGAAGTATCTCGAGTAAATGCGTCGCATACAAAGTATTGCGCGAACTCTTCTCGTGTGCTATTTTCCATATTTATTTTCCGTTGCGCGTATACGTCGAAAGGCGCACATAAGTGCATTCATGTGTCGAAGATTGATCGTTTTATCGGTCATAAAAATAATTATTTCTTTTATACTATATTCTTTAGAGGTATAAGAATTTTTTTTAATTAAAATGTTCGATTTCTCTCTCTGAAAAATATTTTCGCTTAACTCTGTCGACGAATTAGCGCAGGTTCGATTATATACCCTCTTCCGGGATACTTGACGCGCTTCAACACGATTGTCTCGTAGCGATACGGATTCCGGCCTGGCCCCGAATTAACGTCGTTAAATTTTACGGTCGCCTCGTCGGCGAAAATCGATTCCGTTGTAAGAAGAAAAACGACCCAAGCTAAGCACGTAACACGATGAAATACCGTCGCGGAGTTTCACGATCGGGAGAAGAGACGTTTGTATACGCGAGGGGTGGTCGTTTCTCTCCTTTCTCTCTCTCTTTCTCTCTCTTTCTCCTCTTCTCTTCTTCTCTGCAAAAAGGTAGAAAGGGAAAAACGCAAGGAGGTGGATAGAGAGTCGCGCGGACAGAGAGTTTTCTGAGAAGACCTTTGTCAGCGTTTGCTCTACGGGCGATTGTAAGAATCTTTGGCTCACGTATCGTATTTGCAACTACTATCAATATCGAGCGATTTAATGGATACGCATCGATATCGATGCTACTATACCTCAGACCGACTCCCGATACTCGACGAGCGAGGGATTTCTGGTTTAAGTACGCTGAAAAATTCATCGGTGATCCGCCGCCGACGTCTGTCGACGTCTGATTCTCATAAAGAAAAACGCATATATCGCTACTTTAAAAGCAGCCGCGGTAATAACGCAAAAGATTTTATTATTCGCATTTTAACCTACATATAAGATTTTAAATTGTAAATTGGAATCTTATAATTTGTGATTTGCTAATTCAAGGACACGAGATGATCTCGTCGAGTGATCCGAAAATCCTCCAAATCTTCGTTTACATAATATCCTGTCTAGACTCTAGCATAAATATTTCAACCTTGGTCAGCCACTTGCAGATTTATATCCCGCACTGGCGAGCTTCCAAAATTAACTGTCAGAGCTCCGTATCTTTTTTACTTAATTTGTAGTTACTCTAAGATGCGCTGTTTGTGTGTTGACAAGAAATGTTATCTCTTAAATACATTTTGGACGCGTCTAATCTCTTGAATCTTGTGATCGTAACTTAACCAAAAAGAGAATTAAATTAAAATTTAATTGGATCTTACACGAAAAGCTACAATCCGCCCATATTATGCTGCGATCCAGTTCCATTTCGTTCGCGTTCGCGTAGTGTTAATATTTCGCGGGATTTGCCGAACGACAATGACGTTTGTCGAGCGGAAATTTGGCGATCGCCGGCGAACGCTTTTCAGCAAAAGGGATTTCGATCCGATGAAAATTGATTTTCGTCCCAAGTTTCGCTCGCTCGCGCGCGCGCGAGCTAGCTGGATTACCCGCTCAGCCGATAATTAATCACAGCATAGCTCAGCGACAGAGCGATTAGTACGACGCGCTCAACGGTAATATTCGAATCTACTCGTCATATGCGCGCAACAATACCGACTATATTTGCCGGGATTAAGTGCTCGCTCGGGGATGACGCAGGCCAGGGATGATAGCGGCGGCCGGGATTCCGAGCCATCGGTCCGATAATGTTTGTACAGGCGCACACATACGGCTCTCCGCGCACACTCGCCGGTTACAATCGCTGGAAGCGATTTTTCTTTTTTTTTTTTTATATATTTTTTTATTTTTCAATCCTTTTTTTCTATCGAGTCTATCGCCCGAATTAAAAATATCCGCGAGCGGCAAATTAGTTTGTACTGTGCCGGAGGTTCTACCGCGAATTCGCTGTAATCTCGTTTTGCGACGCGAACGCTATTCAGTCGGTCAGGGATTTTACGAGACGTGTCGCGCACGGAACACACTCCACCTTTCCGGAGAACGCGGAATGTTCGCGTGCGAAATTGACGCGATTGTGTAAACGGTGAGCGAGAAAAATTAAAATTAAAAAACGGTGACCGTAAGAGCCACTCGCCTTGACATCCTTCGGATGCGGGAATGTGTGACAATTTAATACCCGTAATTTAGTTTGCGTATTAGGGAGACTGCAAATGCATCTTTAGACACTCGAGATTTTTTTGTTGACTGAACTCTTTCCCTTTATTCCCTTTACTCGCGCTTTGTGTGGCGCACGATCTTTAAGATTCGCACACGAGCGATTCTAGTTAAAACCGAGCTGCAATAAAGACGAGAGATTTACAACGGCAACTTTTTCGCGTTATATATTTGGCACCCTTCCAAACTTTCGAATTTTCTTTTCCTTCACTCGCAATTACCTTCCTCTTCCGGTCTTTCGAGCTTGCGATTCTGCTCAATTGCGTGCGACACGCCGGGAGAGAAAGATTTGCGTTGGGAATTTCTTTGCGCACGTGCTCTTCCATTTGCATCCGGCTTAATTACCGTCGTCGCCGTGTTGTTTCCGCGAATTCGAAATGCCACGGAACGAAGGAGATAGCTGTGTGTGTGTGTGTGTGTGTGTGTGTGTGCCGGGAAATAATAAAATTCGCAGGGAAAATCAGCGAGGCCTCACGTTTCGAATGTGACGTGGTCAGTCCCATCATTTTATGCAAATAAAAACGGAGAACGCTTGATTTCCCCGTGGTGTTCCGACGCTGCTGTCACCGTCGTCGCCGTTGTCGACGTTAGCCGGAAATACGACTCCAGCTTGGGATTTGCGGTTCTCAAACTTGCGGAGAAACGGGCATGTATATAGTACATGGTATTAATCGGCTGCCCTCGATTCTCCAGGAGATTCCTCGGGAATCTCGACACGTGTCACGATGAGGCGCGTGTTTACACCGCGCTCTGGAATATGCGCTTTACACCGCGCGATCATTCGCGTTTCGCATGGAGAATGCATCTCGACAATCGTTATAATCACAACATGCCGGTGCGACGGATCGATAGGCTAAAATTACAACAGGCTTCGACTTTGACATTCAAATGGCCAAAATAACATCTCTCGCTTTATACTGAAAATAATATGATTTACATTGTTAATTAATATTAATTTTAAATAATGAACATCGATCACTCTCTTCGTTAATTAATGACTACTTAAGACTTATTTATTATGCCTAATGGAGCTGAAATTTTTAAGCGTTCCGAGCATTCACCGTAAACGTCTCGAGCGATCGATGCACGTTCGTGCATTACATTTTACGTGCCGCACTATAATATCGGATGTTACGCCGATTACACAATTACTACGTCCGACCGTATCCTCCTTTCTTCCTCTATCCGAGAATGATGGCTAAGTTTCGCCGTTAGACTTTCACGTTGCGTCTCCTCGGCGCTGAAGACTTTGGCGCGTCTATCGAAGCGTGAATTCGCCGATTGGCCCGCGCGCAACTTGCTACAGAACTAATCCGCCGGATTGCGCACGCGATTCTCGATTACTCACCCAGCGAGAGCAGCGCGATTCGGACGCGATGAGCATCAGCATCGCGGCGCGACGAACGCATCTTCTCGACGATATCTCCTCCTATACGTATGCGTTGTTTGTCTCTCACAGCAAGTAGCGTACGTCCGTACTCGCGTAGAGACAACTTGGATAAACAACACCTGGCGTGACCGATCTGTGTTGAAGACTACGCGGAAACTGACTCCTTTCGATGCCACACTGTCGGTAGTAGTATCCTCGCCGCCTCGGAGCGGAACTGAACGTACGTACGTACGTTGACTTTTGCTTTTGCCCGCCGCGATCGCCTTTCGCCGAGGTGGGAAGGAAGAAGGAGATAGCGCCCGTTGCACGATCACGGCCGTCCCGACGATTCTCGGACACGCTTCGAAAATGATTCGTTTAATCGATATGTTCGAGGGAAAAGTGGTACGCGACGAATGCCCCCTTACTGACATCACCTCCCACACTTCACTTTAACGGACAGACTTAATGCTACAGTTCGATATATTGGAAAAAGTATCGTTGTCATACATTATTAGTATTAATCTTATTTATCTCTCGATCGTTACAAGATCGTACGCTTGGTCTGTTAAAGAGATTGCGAAATTTATTAATGATTTATCGTTAGAAAACGTATCTCGTCAATCTTAATTGTCTATGTGCTTAAGTGAGATCGTCGTAAAACGTCAGTCTGTCGAAATGAATAGATACTGATTACCTCGCTGGGAATGCACGCAGGATTTTATGTCCGCATATTTTATCGAGAAGAGAGATACGCGTATAGCTAAGCAGCATGGAAAGAAACAAAGTTCCCATGTGCTGTTTCTCGTAAAGTAAACGCGAAACGCAACCAAGTTGACAGTCATTTAATTTTCCTGATCTTTCGCGCGAAATATTAAGATAACATCCAATGCATCTCAACGAGGCTGTCTGTTATTCTTAGTCTGAGCCTCGTTCCTTCATTGGTTTTAACCGCTCGTGTTTAACTCTTGCGAGCATTAAGCGCGCGTTACCTAAAGACTTCGTATCGAAAGGAGAAATTGCATAGTTATAATTACCGCATAATTGTCTACTCTTCTCATTACGCTAATTATTTTCCAAGGGAACTTTTTAGGCGCGGATCATAAGTTGCCCTAGCTTTCCATTAGACCAATTACAATTATTTGCGCGCGAGGGAAACGGAGATTCATGATCTATGTTAAGTGAGCAGTGAAATCAAATAGTCTCTCATGATCTTCATATCCCTACGATTAAAAATAGTGGCAGAGATGATTCTTGCACTCGTTAAATCTTATTGTATCCAACGGGAAGAGCACGAGCGCAGTTTAAGAAAGATGCGAGAGAGTGCTCTAAATGCGACGATTAAACTTTCCGCGTAGAAAAGAATTCCATTCTCTTGCAGCAGATCATTAAAACCGAGGCGGAAGATGCCTCATAAATAACCATTCCGCGAATGCATAGTAATATGACAGCGAGACCTCCTATATGTAATCGGTGAAGAGGTAGAGAGGGGTGGAGAGGGGTGGGACGTATGGCGGCGCGAAAATTAATCGGGAAATGGGAGAATCGGGGAAAAACGCTTCGCCGGAGACAACAGTTCCGCAGCAGCGGCCGACAATTATTGCCGCGGCTGCTGATGCGGCTGTTATCGGAGCTATTTTTTCAGGTGCGGCTGCACCGGTCAAATTAAACAAAAATTTCCATTCGTAACGAAAGCACACCAAAATCCGGTCGGTCGCGCGCGGTCACGGCAGAATTAATCGTCCTCGCCGAAAGAGTCAGTTAATATGATTCATGTACCGGCGTGTTCACGAACGCGGAAATTGTCCCCGTCGCGCATAACGAGCACACGCACCCGGACAATTAAAGCGATCCTTATATAAGCCGTCGGAATTTCGGTGCTTTCCGCCAACGTCCTCGCATCGTGAAAGTTTTGTCTGTGCGATGCGAACGCTAAGAAAATAAGAGGATTCTCCGAAACGCTGAAAATACGCGAAAATTTGCATTACGTCTCGCGCGAATAAAACGCGAAATTCCCCGTCCGTGCGCGGTTATAAAAAAATGTGCAAATTTACGCGTAAACATCTTCAACGGCTAACGCGTCGAGGATTAATTACATCCGGGGAGGGCGCTAAAACGTTGATTCCATAAAGCGGGGGCGAAAAAGAGAGGACCGTCTGATGGCGCGGGCTTGAGTTTTTCAGGGACATAATAATTGTACGCCATTAGGTAAGCGTCCCCGTCGTGCGCACAATAATACACAAGCAACATGTTGACGACGTCAGCGTGAAAACGCGAGGGAGAAGAGAGCAGAGTAGTAGTAGTAGTAGTAATAGTAATAGTATACGTAGTTCAACCGTGCGATATCAGGTCTCATTGTTCCGTGACTTCGAGCTCTTTGTCTCTTCCGTTTCGAAATGCCAGCGCGAGCGGTCGGAGAAGGACGGTGAAAGCATAACGCGAGCAACAGTCTCTCCGACGACACTTGAAACTTGCCAGTTATACCGGAGGGTGAGAGAAGAGGACGACCTAGTCACCCCCGACAAAAGGGCGTGAACGATGAATACGTCCCATACGTTGCATCGCGAGATTCTGCGTTACGAAGTCTCGGTTTACATCTTCGACTGCTTGACCCCCCCATTATCGCACGACATAATTTTCCAATGAAATTCAAAGCCTTATGTTACGAGAGTAGAGAATCAGAGAAACGTCAACGGCTTTAATATAAAAAGTTGCATGTAATATAATTTTATTACTACTACTTTTGTCGAAAAATTTAATTATATAAATATTCATGTACGAAATATATATAAATTTCGTGACTAAAATTGCGAATTCCTTGTATCACAGAGAACACGTCGTCCGCAGACTGAGAAAAAGTTACAACGAAAACAAGTCAAACATGCAAATTAATAGACATTTACATTTAAATGCTAGTTAGTTAGCGTATTACAAGGCACGAGACGTCTCCGTAATTCTTTAGGGAAAGCGTCGAATTCGCGATGTGAATTTCGCATTGTGCGGAATGCATTTTAACAAGCGACTCAGAAAGTAAAAACTTCTAATTACTAGTTTGACTGGTAATTTTCTTATGTATACAATCATCAATAAAACGAGTTCTCTTTCTAAAAAATTATTTTTACAAGAAATAGTTGAAATTTCTCCAAGACTGTAAGATATTGGATTCTCGCTATTTTTGCTCGTTCTTCCATCAAGGTGGCTTCGTACAACTGTTGCATGGTTATTACAATTCACTTTCATTATCACGATACAATGCATCTCCGCGGCAGGGAACGCGAGGTCGGAACGGCACGCGCTCGCAATTGCTTACGTCACGTCGCTTTGTTTCGAGAGCACGGCTCCTCACGTGTAACCTAGGCGAGGTTGCATGAAATTTTAACCTCCGTTGTGCTCCGTCGCTCGCTGTTTCCACCGCCTCCGCGATCTACCGCGAGGAAAACATTTTACCAACTTTCTCCGACGTTTCATAAGGACAACGACGTTGTATATTAAAGTCCTCTCCGCTTAACATTCCGCGTACCGTTAATTTGGCTCACGTCGCAAGAGTGCTCTCTTGTTTTAAAGAGACGTAACGAATTGAGCGGCAGCGAAGGCTTTATTCTTTCCTTCAAGCATTAGTCGAGAGTATTCTCGTTAGATAGAATACATTTATAATCAATTCACATCGCGCGCATCGCAGCGTACTTTATTGCGCCGCGTCTTCATTATCGTTAAAGAGCTACTCTCCTTTCACCTTCCTCAATCATTTGAAGATCGTCGCCGTGTAATTTTTTTTTATTCATTCCGCATGGAGCACATATCATTTCTTTATAATATATTTTTTATAGTATAAAATTAATTATGCTAAATATTCCTTTTTAAATTTAATTTTTTATATAAATTATATAATCATAAAATAATGTTTATATATAAAAATGTATGCGGATCTATGTGCCAGCTCTTCGAGTTTTATCTCGATCGTGTGTATCCAGGGATTACGTAACGTATTCAATCGTATATCAATTCGTGAAAGGCACTTCAAGCCAAGCGGACGTGTGTCACTATTACAAGTTCAAGGCCAATTTAAGATACAAGCTAGATAGAGCCTCATTGCCTGAGGCTTACTCCGTAATTGTTATTCTAGGATACTACAACACGTGTTGGTTTTCTCCGACGTATCTTTGACCATTTTACCTTTACGCTGAATTATTTTGACGAAATCCGGATCGCTGTGTGATTCAATACAGAGACGCGGATTAATAATAATACATCTCGCACACAAGCTTATATTTTGTCGAGAACGCGCTTTATATCAACATTATGCAAGAGCGGAACGCCGTTTCCCATTCATCGTAACGATATGAATTCTGGCATGACAAAACGAATTGCTTAAACTTTCGGTGTCCATGCGATACTTTCGCGAAATCGATTACATTTGGATACGATCCAAATCTTTTCGTGTTCTTTTATTTACGGACGCTCCGCAGATTTACCAGTTCCATTTATTATCGTAAGCATATTATGGTAAGAATGCGCATTAAAGAATATCCAACAAACATTAAAGAATCGCCAATAAACGTCTGCTATTTTGGGTATTCTATCTCATTTAGAAAATAATTATATATACTATATATATAATTAAAAAATAATTTATATTTAAGATTAAAACAATTTCCAATTAATGCTCAAAATGATACATATCTCTTTTTTGCGATTGAAATTGCTTTAGAAAGTGTGTTATCTTTAAACGAAAATCCTCTCTCTCTCTTTCTTGAACTAATAGGTATTTCGTATTTTCTAAAAAAAATGTCAATCGTGTTTATCATGTATTCATCTCGTTACTTTCACGCGCTCCCAAGGCTCCAATTATTTCAAGGCCAGACGTTCATCACGTAACTAGCAGTTGAATTCATCACTTTCTATTCGGAGTAAAAAGTTCGACAAACCACGCGGACCTGAATGATATATTATAACTTTTGATTTTAACGTTCTTTCGAGACGGGGAGCTGTCATCACTCTCTCGAGACAAAAGAACACTCTCGCGCTTTCAAAATAGAAAACGTGTCTATCGACTTCTGTAACAGATCGGATGCAATTTATTTCGGCTGACGACAATCGTCGAAGACGTCCGTCGTCCCTGCACTTTTATCGAATTTTCTCTCTCGAGGGTTTAATTGAATTCATGCTAATTCACGCGTCGTCTGAATTTCCTGCGCGAGATAACGATCGGCATTCTCACGCGAGACTCCTTTTTCGCACGGGAACGTGGAGCTGCTCTTTATTTTTCCAACGGGACTCGCTTTCCATCTTTTCGTAATAAAAAGAACTCGCGCGAAACTCTGTCGCGAGTATTTTTCGACGGCACGAAGCGCTTCACGACCGGGAAAAATTCGCGAAACGTCGGGTTATATACGTTCCCAAAACGGTGTGCGCCGCGTCTGAATTCTGCTCTGGGAATTTATTTGAAAGAGGCTCGAAATTGTGTGTGTGTGTGTGTGTGTGTGTGTGTGTGTGTGTGTGTGTGTGTGTGTGTGTGTGTGTGTGTGTGTGTGTGTGTGTGTGAGAGAGAGAGAGAGAGAGAGAGAGAGAGAGAGAGAGAGAGAGAGAGAGAGAGAGAGAGAGAGAGAGAGAGAGAAATAGCGTGCAAATTATATGCGAAATATCTCTGTTTTTGCTGGTGCGTATCTTTCGGAACACTAGAAATACGCATTTATTTCGAAAACGAAATCTCGACACGCCACTTTCATCGATATTACGGACTAAATATCATTCAATATCGAGTTTGAACTATTGGATCGAGCAATTGTTTCGCATTTTCATTTATCTGTTCACTTCACTTGTGTCATATTTGATGATCAATATTGCGCATGTCGCATATCGAACAGGATACAAACAGATTGTATGTACATTAAGTTGCTCATTTATTACCTTTCCGGTTTTAAAAGAATTGCTTCCACCTCGATCTGTTTTAGAACGGCATGCCCACAAACGCATTTCTACCTTGACTATTATTCGGCGTTTTAATTAAATCGCATTAAACGGCGCGTCTGTGCGATGGCTGCATATTTGTGTCGCTCTTATTTAAATAGATAAAATTTAAAACCTTAATTTTTAATATCATTGTCTATATATATTTATATAATAATTATATGTATTCACAAAATTTACACACAAAATGATATTTATAAGCTTGCATTGACATTATTATTTTCAATTTTTAAGCGAATTTTTGTTGCACGTAGCATTTTAAGGATTTACGCAAGATACGTTTAGTACATCGCGTTTTGAATATGCATTCGAGGTATTTCCGCGCGACGGAAAATGGATAGTTATTTATTAACTGATTTCTTTTTTCGTATCCTTATTCGCGCTTTAGGATAGCTATGGGCCGATGTGGACGCGTTAGCGCCGGCAATATCCAGGTATACCAAATTAAATTCACGTTGCACGTGCATCCTCTCCGGTTGGATGGCCATTAGCCATCCATCCACGAATCATCCGGTGGCGGATTTTCTCGTGGCGGCGCCATCACGCGAAATATATTCGCTCGGAATCTTCCTGAAATTTACATGAATCCCACTGTAAGCTGATCGCGCTAGCGTTTATAATCGTCGACGCGTCAAATTTCCGTCAATTTCTGTCAAAAGATATTATGCGCTCTCGTATGACGGTCGACGTCTCATCCTAATTTCATTATTGTGCGTTATTATGTGTTAAACGGTTAATCTTTAGAGAAGCTTTTGATTTTTCTAATTCTTGATATACATATTCTATTTAAAAAAGGTGATAATCTAAGAATGAAAGGAAGGATTATTGCGAGATGCGCTTTTCGTGGAATAAAACCGTTGACGATAATCACGCTTTCGTGCGTGTCTCGAGATTTACTACACGCAGCATCACGCGGTCAAAGTAATACTGACCCACAAAATCTCGGCGAAAAAGGCACGCGCGAAGATGGTAGAAAGTCCATTCCCGAAGTGTTTATTCCGGTCAGACTCATCTCCATCTCCGGTTTCGCGTCTGCATCGGTGGACTCGGCAGAATAGCGGGAAACTGGAGCGAGCGAAATGTTTTAATTATACACAGTATGCATAGGGGAATTCTTTTATGATAATCGCACATACAATTTTCTCGTGGGCGAGGAATTATAATCGCGCTATTCAATTCCATTCACGATTTACATTCGTTACTGATTCGCACGTGATTTCTGTCGTGCATTTTATACCAAGAAAGAAACATTTTTATTTTTACTTATTAAGCCCATTTTTGAATTATTTATCATTCGACGGAACTCTTTCTATAATTTTATATATCGTGTAAAATGAAAAGAGAAACTCGACCTGCGAAATAATATCCATTTAGAGAGATATGTTTAAAAAACAAACGTTTTTCTTTTTCTCTGGCATATTATCTCTGACGTTTACCCTCTCAGGAAGCATTTCGTTTCATCCCCCGGTCCGACGTCATTCAAAGCGAGGTCGACGTGTGTAGTGGGAAATTTCGTTTCGCTCTTTCCAACCGATACGAGCCGAATCCGCTTATGACGCTTCTTAGGATTAAGCGCGTTGCCTTCGATGTTCCATAACAGGCGAGCACGCCATAAGCACGCCATAAGCACGCTTGATCAAAATTTCATTGTCGACAACGCCAGACAGACATTATGGACGTGTTCTATTCATTAATTTGTCACGGCGATCGATTTGTTACTGTTAATTCCAAAGTTTTTGTACATATCATTATCATTCGTTCGACTAGAAGAAGCGAAATGACGTTTATTGAAAGAATCTGATTCGCACGCTTTTTTGCGATCAACATAAGAGGCTTATATGAATTTTTTTATATTAAAGAAATGTATGTGAAGATTATTTGCGTAATGCAACGTATTTGTAAGAATAAAAATTGCTTACAGAGTTAGTAATAATTCTCGTTCAGTATGTCGAACAATTATACAATCGTGTAATTCGTATACACACGCGCTAATGGATCTGCCTGTGGCAAAACACAGGATCGAATACAACAAAACACGGAGGCACGTTTTCGGAACGCTCATCAGATTAATTGGCAGGCGAATCGATCACGGGTGACAAAAGCTTTCAAAGTCGTCGAAGGTGGTGGCCAATAGAAAATTCGTATCGCGCGATCGAATGAATCGAAGCCACATTTGACCCCGTCTCGCCTACCGTTTTGTTTCAACGTTCGAAAGGGCAACACCATTGCATGCATGTATGTGTGTATGTGTGTGTGTAAGAGACCAATTCTATCTACACCTCGCGAATGCGCATAATGTCGAGCATCAATGTTTTGTCATCGTCGAACCGGCACAACCAACAAACCGCGAAACGTAATAAAGTGACCACGAACGGACGTGTTCTCTACGCGAGGATTTCCCTTTCCTCTGTTGTCATTCACGTTTCCTCTTTCTCGTTTATCCGCTGCACTCTATCACGCGCGAGTTGCGGCTGTCAATTAGTCACCCGATAATGTCGCTTGTTTAAGTGCTCGGAAGAATCCGAGCACGCATCAAGTACAAAGATAAAAAGAGAATATACCGCGCATATTTCTATTTGTAACACGTGTAAAAGATAATGAGAGGAGGGGTGAGTCGATGCGGGGATGGCGCATCTATTTCTATAATTGAATGCCGGGCTTGCTCACTGTCATCAGACTCGGCTGACGGGAGTAACCGCGGGATAAAAAGGGCGGGACGCGTCATTTCCGGCAGATAAATGTAATTAAAAGTTACGCTACGAGCTCGCTTTTGCGACAGAGCTTTCAACGACGCAGTATTTTTTTCCTCTCTCTGTGTTTCTTTATATCCCTCTCTTTCTTTCTTTTTTTTTTTTTTTTCACGAGCGGCGAACGCGCGCGTGTAAATGATCATCGGAGTTGGACGCGAGCGCGATGGTGCCGTATGAAAATTATCACGTTTTTGCGAGATTGAACACGCAATTGAAAGTTTTATTAGCGGAGCGGCTTAAAGCGCGACGTATGCTGCTTTTTTCCGCCGCCGACAAATCGCGAGACGCACGCCGTGTGATCGTTCGTCGGATGAACACACCGCGACAAACGACGCGGTTGATGATTGTTCATGCATATTGCCGAACCGTCCATACTCCCTTTCGTCAACGTCACTTTATCCTCGACAAACATTTTGCATAACATTTTGTTTACGCGGCCATTTGTTCGCGCGCGCCGCGTGTTCTTTTTACAGCGACGCTGCAACTAATTTGCCACCATTGGGTATCGAATAATGCCGTTTTGTTCATCGCATTTTGATACCCAATTGTCACGCGATGAGAGATGACAGAACGTAGCGAAAGGATTTATTTTCTCATTTTTGATATGTCGATTTTTATTTTATTTTTATATTTCGATTTTTATTATCGCGAGAACTGTGTATAAGTATTCGAGCTTTAATGTTTCTTTAATTTTGCCCTCAATTTGGCTTTCCAACTACTCTTCCCAAAGCAAGATAATTTTTCACAATTAGGGTCGCGAACTTGGTTGACTTAGTTTTTTCCTCCAGATATATCGCACATTTTTCACTTTTATTTACGACATATACAACAACGATATTTTGTTATATAGTTATGTTGTTTGTTACTTTGATTGCTGCCGCGTTTAAATTTAGCGATTAATCTGCGTAGATTAATCGAAGCGATTCGCGAAAGTGAAATATAATTGTACAGACGTAAAAATTGAAGCCGAAGAATGATGAACTTTTTATTTATTCCAAGACAATTTCAGCATCGCGACGCTATATTAGAATGCAGATCGTAATTTTCTCGTTTGCGCTAGCAACAAAAGGGATTTGCGCGACGCAAAATAAAAGCATCCACCTTGCCTCTCGCTTATCTTTATTTTCCTAGTCCGACTATTTGCTATTTGCTGGAGATCTCTCACTTTGAAGCTTTATCTTTTTCTCGATTAGCAGCGGGCGAGAGGCGCAGTTTAACCTATTTTGTCTCGGTCGCGCGATTCTCCGGAATCGCAACAGAGAGAGAGAGAGAGAGAGAGAGAGAGAGAGAGAGAGAGAGAGAGAGAGAGAGAGAGAGAGAGAGAGAGAGAACATTATTCAAATAAAGTGCGTGCACAATTTTTGCGTGGCGCGTCCGACTGCGGCCACTCATTTTTAATAACCGTGTCGTACAAACCTCCTCCTCCTCCTCTCTTTGCAGATCCCGGGGTGATGTTACCCGGGCTCGCTTCGTATATACGTTCCATACCTACCTATCTACGTACACTACGTACACTGCGGTATCGTGCACCATCCGTCTGCTCGTTCGGCTCGCATACGAACGACCGTTTATGTATACCTACCATCTCGCCCGCGCAGGCAGGTATCACCTCGATCCCATCAAACTTAAATTTCCTTCGAAACGGCCGCGGAGTTACGCGCGCGCGAGTGACGTTTCAGAAATTCCTAAGGCAGACATGCCTCCCGCTCTTTCCCCCCCTCGCTCTCTCTCTTTCTGTTTCTAACCCTCTGCTGCTCTCCATCCCTCTTCCATCTCCCTCGTTTCTCCTGGTCCAGGGGGGGGGGGGGGGAGTGGCTCACGTGAAAACTCTTGCCCCGTGTCAGAATTACCGGCTCGCCGGCATAAACTCGCGTGCATATATCGAGTGACGTAAAACTCCGACGAGAGGGAGTTCGAGAGGGATAGGAGAGAGAAAGTGGGTAGGTTGGTTCGGTCCTGAATTTGGCGTTTAAATTCCTCGTTCTTCCTGGTTTCGATGTTTCTCTTTCTATCTCTTTCTCTCTCTGTGTTCCCCTCCACCCCTTTGCTCCAGCTTTCCATCTTTCTCTTGAGAGCGACGTTCGGCGATTCTCGCTCTCGTTTCAACTCCTGGCACCACCAGCATCGCCTCGAAATGGCGGCTGTTCATTCTCGCCCGCGGGAGAGATAGCTCTGTACCGCGCGGAGAAAGAGAGAAATGCGAGATATGGAAACGTAATATGGACGAAGACAGATAGAGTTGGCGAGAAAGGATGACAATGAAAAGGAGAGAGAGAGAGAGAGCGCAGGATAAGCCAGAGTTATACGATATTGGAGTTCTGAAATCGATAGCCGGTGACGCGTTTCCTGTTTAATCGATACAGTTCGCGTGCGCAGGGAAGTTCGTACCGGTGACGTTGTTTTAAATTCTGTTAATCGATTAAAAGTATTAAGTTATAAATTTCATAAACGCTTGCGGATGTGTTCGCTTCCTATAGTAACTGCTGCCAAAACCAGAAATCGACCGATTATCTCATCATGACTGACAAGTCACTTCTCGCGAGGGTGACATGAATGTGAATATAAAATATTGCGTGGCCGATATAATATTTGTATCATTATTGTATGACTTTAATAATTATATATGACACGTCAGTGAAACACATGTTACGCTGACAAATTATCGTATTAATTCTTCGCGAACATATGTACATATTTATTTTGCGAAGAGATTGAGAAGTTTACAGCAATAACAAATAGAATTTTAAACAATGATTATAAAAAATTCGTGCTTCTCGTTAATTTATAACGCCGTAATTCTACATTAATTTATATAAAAATAATAAGTATCGTAATTGCGGTAAATGCGCTCTTATCTCGTTTGATCGTAATTTCAGAATAAGCAGGTTTGATCTGCCTTCGAAGGATTAAATTGCCGAGATTAAATTTATAATGAACTTCGACTCGGCAATCGTGTAATTCCTAAGTACATACAATCACTTTGCGGTTTTGATCGCGCGCGCGTGCGATTCGCGTCGCTGCATTTTCCGCATTTCCTCTCCCCCGTTTCTCCTCGAGACTTAAGTGAAATACAATCGGCTCTTACGAATTGATCGTCACGGGCGCAAATTTCAAAACCGACCGCGATAATTCGTTTGGTAACGCGACACTTATTGCACCATGGCGCGCAGGTTTACACGCTTTTAGGAATGACGATGAATAAAAGGATTAAGGTTGCGCGAGTGGAAAAGCCACGCGACACGCCGTAAAGCCGTCGGTGACAAAATAGAGTTCATTTATCTCGTTTTCATTCCTACGAGATTTTTTTAAGTAGTGACATTTTGTTCGTCTCCTCCACCCGCTTTGTTGGAAGTTAATTTTTTAATTGTGTCACGAGACGTGATTTTTTTAAGTGAGCTTAGTCATTGAAAAAGCATTGATAAATTTTTATAAAATCCTCATACTTGCAAAACATGTACCACTATGTAATTGAATTGTAGGAACTAATTTGTTATAAGATAAACGAAAATAACAGATATATCTGTGAGTATGTTCAATTCCATTTAATATATGTATCGAATCACTGAACAAATTATTAAGCTAGTTTTCTAATTTAAAATTAAATTCCTGTTTTCTTATCTAAATTTAAAGCGACAGATTTAGAAGCGGTACACACTCTAACGCAATGAGAGTAATATAGAAGCGGAAAAATTAATAAAATATTCAGATAAAGTATCGCGAGATGGAAGGGCTCGCTGTAATTTATCCTATTATCGATGATAATCTGATGCCACGGTTTTACTATTTATATTTAGCCGCAAGCCGTCCAGCGGCGAAACGTCGCGATTTCCCAAAAGACACGCGTGCCATGATTAATCCTGTAATCTCTGGTTTTATATACAAACCGGCGCTTCGCCGTCGTGAATTGCACGGATACGCAGCATCTCTATCGCCTCTCGTTGGTCACGGCGCTTTCTCCGCGGATATATCTCGCGGCTTGGAATTTCGATTAGGTCTCTATCAACACGAACACATCCTCGCGCACGAAATTCTACTTTCGCTCGAGTCACGTGCGTTCTCCATTTCCGCGCGGGTTTTATCGCGCGGTTAGATTAGAACGGATCTTCGCGTCGCGCACGTGTCGATAAACAAACGATGAAATTTCATTTCGCACTAAGATGCGCTTATATGCACGCTTATATCACGAAATATCGGTGCCGAAACGATCGTTACATGAAAATTCTATCTCTACACGTGTTGTAATCTCTCCCCTTCTTCTTTGTAAATTATACCTCTTTTCGTAAAAAATCTCGTTCGCCCACGCTAATTCGTATGTTTGTCCTTTTCTCTCGTTAATTAAATTTTCTCCCGACATTCACGCGTTTCCGTAATGTGTTATAATGCGGATGATGAAGATTTTGTTGTAGTTTCAGCATCGACCGCGGTCCGGATACGTGCGCAATGACGTCTAGAACGACACAATTAAACATAGTTTTGTAGAGATAGCTCGCGAATAATTGATTTCGATTTAATCCATCGCATTAACGGGATTATAAATTTCGGCTTTGTGAACGGCGGCGCGCGCGATTCACTGGCGAGATAAAGGATCAATTCGTAATTAGCAGAATAGTAAAGCCACGCGCGGATATTCGATACTCACAAGCAATATAAAAGCAGCCATGCATGTAATGCGTGCTTGTGTGCGCGTGTCTGTGGGTAATATACAGAGCCCTCTTTTGCATTTTTTCCCCTAAATTATCATTCTTTGAAAGCGTTATCGGATGCCGTCCACGGTGTTGTTGCAATTCTTTAAATCCTCGACATGAGACACGAGATTAAATTGTGCTATAGATTAAAGAGACATCATTAACGCTCGGTGCTCTTTACACGCCTTACAGAGATCGAGCGATTCCTATCGCGAGCGAAATTCGTAAATGCGAACGGGGAAATGTGATGACGGTACAATAGCTTTCCATCGCGCAAAGCAGATGGAAACGTAAGCATCGTATGATCCGACGATTGATTTTTCGAAACGTTCGCGTCGCCGTTAGAACGAGAACATCGACGCACGAGCGAGAGGGCCAATCAAACCGTCATTTGTAATCAATTAAAAGCCAATAAACCCGGTGCTGATTGGGCGGCAGTCGTGGGTGCGCGCCGCGAAAATGGGAACAATAATAGCGGATCATTAACAGCGGTATAAGGTTTATTTCTATGGGAATACAACACACACACACACACACACACACGCACGCATGTCATATCGTTACGACCGGGGATTGTCGCCTATTGTGTGGATTCCGTTGTACATTTCCGACGCGAAACGCACGTCGGTCTCGCGCCTTCGCATAGCACGTCGGATCGGCGCTGTTTTCTATTTAATTTTGCGTCGAGTCGTAACGATGCTTGCTGCGAAGCCGCGCGTTTAAGAGCCCGCTCGATTTCCCGAAACGTTCTCGGCAATACGATGCACCGCACCGTGAACGCAGCGACAAGAGAACGTTTCGTTTCTCCCCCGTGAAAATTATGGGACATAAATTGGCCCCGAGGTTCTCCGCCCCGTATCGTGCGATACGAAGGTGGAATCTGCCGAGACGGTTCTCCTGTTTAGGTTTAATATGCGGGTAGTAAAGTCGTCGGAGTGATTACTCTCCTTCGAGAACCGTCGCCTCGCTTGCGTACTCGTCGTTTCCACCGCGTTTCTTTCCAAGCAAAACAGATTTTAAGTCTCTCTTGCTTTAGAATTAAATTCACTGCATTTGATGCTAGAATATGCCAAGAGATTATTCTCTCATTCGAGTTTTTGACACGCGCGTGGATGAAGTCAAAGCACTTACATTTTCGTTGTTTTTTTTTTTTTTAACTGTCTCGTTCTATTTTTCACGCTGTAAATAATGCGTTTTTATGAAATTATGTAGAAACGCGTAAAAATGGAAAAGATTAGGACGATATTATCGCCGAGTGCTTATCACGCGGTGAACGCGTGGAGCATACTGCTCGGAATAATCCAGATAGTAGGTGGAAAGCTCGCAGACGTTCGGTGCAGACGAAATTGCTTGCCAACCGGCCGCTTTTCCGGCCTCTACGTTGCCGCGATTCGTGTAATCGTGCACTTTGTTCCGTTTCTCGCCACGGCGCACAACGAAAAACGCTGCAACGGGTGCTACAAGTGGCTGTAAATGCGCGTCGTTCCGTATAATGACGCCTATGCGCTTCGCAAGCTCGCTTTTTTTTTCATCAACGCGGTATATAATATGCAGTGATTTTTTTACAATCATTATTTATGAATTCGTAGACGCACTCATAGAGTTGAATATATTAACATCGATTCGACGTATTAATTTACATATTGATGTGTAAAATGAATGAATTAAGATTTAAAAAAAATGCAAGGGGTAACAATTTTCGTATTTCGATTTTTGTAAACCTGAGATATATCTAACCTTCAGCGCTCGAGGATCGCGTGATGCTTGCACGAGCGAACTTAAGTCGATGCATCACATCTGGTAGCTTCGTTAGTTATTTTGCACGTCACGGAAAATGACGGAACACGCGGAAAAACGATGGAACTTCGATATGACAGAGTAGGGGTCTCATTTCGGATCGTGAGATAAAAGAGAGGGAAGAGGATAAAACGTGGCGCAGAGCCACGTTTGCGGATGCATGCGACACACGGTCGGGACCGAAGAGGTGGAGGAATGGGACGATGGAAACGGGCACTCGGGCCGCTCGGTCGGTTTGACATGGGGCTCCGTATAATCAAACCAGCTCTCGTATTTATGGTCGAGAGCCATCCACCGTACCTGGTTGTGTACCCATTCCCATTCCTACATCCTCTCTCGCTACCTCCTCTCTCTCTCTCTCTCTCTCTCTCTCTCTCTCTCTCTCTCTCTCTCTCTCTCTCTCTCTCTCTCTCTGCTCGCGACACAGGGCTATTAAATTTGGAAACTCTATACCTCCGACCGTGCTTTACACACGTACACACGTACGTGTCATACCCGCACGCTGGCTGGCTCCGTCGACGTGGGCTCCGCGCGGCTCAAACCTACTGCGTTTTATAAGCGCATCAAAGTTAATGGTGGAGGCGCTCCCTCTGCAATTCCGTGCAAAGCGCATCCCTCCGGCTTCTCTCCCTCCTTTCTCTCCCCTCGCATGGAGATTCGTGTATGCGGCGGCGGGGCCTTTCGCACAGAGAGTGCAGGTGCCAAGATCGTATTTTTGTTTACAATCCCCGGCGAATCTCCCCGCGCTATACTTCGAACGACGTGGAATATAGCCGCGACGTGGAATTCCACCACGACGGAAAACCAGCTGCGCGCATCTTCCGACGGCATAAACGCGACGCATAAAGGATCGCTGTAATTTAGCCGGCTCTCGCCGCCTCTCTCGTTTTGTTGCTTAACACGAGGTAAATAAAAAGAAAAAAAGAAAAATACGACTGTATTAAGAGCGAAAGCGCGAACTTTCGACGTCGCGGCAAGCTCGAAGTGAAACGGCTTTATCTTGGGATCCCGCGAGACGCCCCCGATTTACAAATCACATATCCGGCGTTGCGTTATTATCGGTCTTTATGCAGAATTACAGTACCACGAATTTTCCGACTTCGAGGAAAAAGTGCCGCGATTTTGATTAAGCGCGCTCGCGTGTCGATTCATTCGTTTCGCCATTAAAGGAAGTTTTGTTATTCATCGTCGAGCTACTCGGATACGTAACATCGCGTGCAATAATCAAGTAAATTCGTAGTCATTATACGTTAGTCTGTCTGTAATGCCGATTATCGCCGGTAATTCGGCGTGATAACCCGTGTTTAGCGTGCGTTTGTGTTGTCCGATGCAGGGGAGATTGTTGCGTCGCGTGCGTGCGTCATCACGCAGTTTCATATCGCGTTTATTCGCTGATTGTTCATTCGGGTACCGTTGCTATTGCGGTGTACTAAAAGTCTGATAAAAAGAAGAAAGACGCAGAAAAACTTCAAACGCAGAAAAAAAGCGGCCAATTACGCGCAAAACACGCGGTGGGATATCCGTTGATATAACGAAACGCGTGCGGTAAGCTATTGCGTTTTTGCTTACTCTTTTATAATTCAAGAATAAAGGGTCGATTATGTTTCGGGCCACGGCGCCCGCAAAATTAACGCCGTGCGCGTTATCGCTTTTGACACAAATGAGCGCCAGCCGCGCGTTCAATACTTCAGCGCGCATCATTATTAATGAATACCGTCGCCAAAAATCAATTAGCCGGCGATATTTTACGGAAACGTATCTTGCCATTAATTGAACCTTTGTGCTGTTATGATTGCCGATATGGCGAGTGATTGAATGGTCTAATTTGAAAATGTGCCATTTCCTTGCTTGGTGTACTATTTGATATAAATATAAGAGAATAGTTAGGATACAATAGTATTTTGTTAAAATAAAGATACATTTTTTTTTGAACTTTTGTTAAGGAGAAAACTTACACAAAGAATACAGACCGCTCAAAGTAGATTGACAGTTTGTCGGGACACTCTGTATATAGAGGCCTTTCTTATACTGTTTAGAAAGAAATTATAGGCTGCGTACTTTGTTAGTAAGCAAGCAGTGTATTTAAACGCATCGGAGCGTAACTTTTCGCCAGACGTAACCGTATATTTGCACGCACGATCATCATATTCGCGACGGGGGAAAGCTCACCGTTCGCAAAGAATTAGCGTCGAATAAACGGAACGACCGATTTACATCGCCACCGGATCGCAAGCGTTAGAACCTGCGCGAATCCCACGCGTGTCATTCGCATGGCTGTCAAATATCCGCTGTTTGGTTTTATTACTCGACTTATTTTCAGCGTAAAACTCACGCGCGGCGACGTTCGATTCTCATTTCTGATCGAGTACACGCGTGAGCATACATAAATTTACAGACTGCATGCTGGGTCAAAATGGATACGCCGGATGTACGTGCGCAAGCAAATGGTCCGCGAGAATTTCGCATGTTCCACTTCCGATTTTTATCAATTTTCCATCTTGGCTGCGATGTACGTTTCCGAGGCTGGAAATTTTTTCTTTTTCTTTTTTTTTTCCTGTTTTTTTATACCATTGTTTTCCTCTCGTTTTTCTTATGTCCTTGCCGCCACTCTGTCATCATACATCCGATTATGTATGTTCCATAATCGACTCGCAAAGAGAAGGAAAATTGGGTCGCGCGTAATCGATCATCAGATAGATTACTTCGTCCCTTGTTTCTCATTCCGCGCATAATTTTTTCCGCCAGTCGTCCGATTTGTTCATCTCGTTAGCGCAAAAGTGCTTACTCGAATCCGGCAATGTAATTTTATTCAATAACTTCTTTATAGTATGCAATTTTTTTTTATGTTTCAGCATTTTTTTGTTTTATTTATTTTTAACATATTAGAAGAATCACCGATTTTCTTATCCTTCGATATAATATGAATGTGAAAAATAGCAACGAACTGTCGAGCCAAATTACATATTTTAATGGAATAACGAGATATCGCAAATGATCTTCCTATTCTGTGTTGTTTCCGTATAAACCGTACATTTATTGTTATTATTGCGACTAAGTAAGCCGATATGGATTTTCGAACTTGGAAATACGTCGCCACGTTCGATGCTGATTTTTAATTATTCGCTCCATGAGACGACTTTTAAAATAACGCGTGAGAAAATACATTACATGCATTCCGTCGAATAAAATTTCGTGTGCGCATACGCCATTCGAATTTTAATACATTTTTTACCCGTAAAACGTTCCATCGCTTCAATTATCCGTGAATGAGAGAAAGAGAGAAATAAATGTTTA
Source organism: Lasius fuliginosus (assembly GCA_949152495.1). Classification (NCBI taxonomy): domain Eukaryota; kingdom Metazoa; phylum Arthropoda; class Insecta; order Hymenoptera; family Formicidae; genus Lasius; species Lasius fuliginosus. Next base: position 2,943,491 of record OX424445.1, on the reverse strand, counting down.
ATTTTTATGCCGCGTTAATTTTCACGATGATATTTCGGATGCGGCGAAGCGAAAGATAGCGCTCCCCGTGATACATGCGTAAAAACCATAGCCCCCCCCCCCCCTCGTTATTTTAATATCGCGCCGCGTGTTTAAGCACGCTTTGTCCCAAATTTGACTCATACAATGAAGAAGACAAATTTTACGTCTCTAATGCCCGCTTCTAACAATGATTTAAACTTAATCGTCGGTTAACTTACAGGATGACAACATCAAAATTTTTAACGCAGTGTAATTTTGGTATATAATATGTAGTATACAATAGAAATTTTTCATTTTTGTTTTAATTATTTTTAATCCTGTAAATTAATCGACAATTAAGTTTATAAACCACATTGGTAGAAACGGGCATAAGAGTTACACACCGAGATACTCAAACTGCCGGCGATGTTTATTACTTAAAGAGCGCCTTTACATTCTACCTGCGTACACGATACGGTAGGACCGCGTAAACAATAGTGTACGGTTACTTAGCTGCGCTCACGGCGAACTGATTTAAGAAGCTCCTCTCTCTTCTCTCGCGATATGCGTATAGAATACGGAGTCTGCGATAAACGACGGATATACTATGCTCTACCGGTTTTACCAGAATCCCTCTTATATCGTCGAGACATGCGCGACCCTCAGTGCGAAGCAAACGGAATAAGCTCAGGGGAAAAGTGTATTACGCCGGGTGTGCTACTCGGTGTGTTTCTCGTTGTCTCTCCTCTCATCCGGCGAACGTTCTCCTTATAGGTCAGCCGCGTATAATGCAACCGCGCGCCGTCAGTTTCCTCCCCCTTCCTCCTTCTCCTTTTCCCTTTTTATAGAGCACGGGAGAAGGGTGTGTGTGCCCGAAGCACGTCTTTCCGATGGCGAACAAACACACTCGTGCACGAGATAGGTGCACACGGCCCGTCGGATGTGCACGCCGCGCACGCCGATGCAAAAAGGTGACCGGGCCGTGGAAAGTGACGGCGTTCTATTTACGAGAGACGCGTCGCCGAGACACGCCGGTCTATCGAGAGTCGAAGCGCACGAGCGAGCGATTAAGGTGCTTTGCTGCACGAACGCGAGAAGAGGGAGGGACAGCGGAGTGTTTATTCTCGCCTTAGGGCAGAGAGCGAGCCTTGTAAAAGCGTAATGTAAGAGGTGCGTAAAAGAGAAAAGTGTTATTCGCGTCGAGGAATGTATGTCGCATACATAATCGATACTAATTAAGCTGAGATATAAAGTTAAAATGTAGGTTTCGAAAAATATATATATATATGTATATTGTAAGATACAAATTGAGATTGAGAGAAATATCCAAAGATGTACGGATCAAAAACTTTTTTTCATTTTGGAGACTTTACGAGCTCTCGGATTCGCGGATTATAACAGCGGAAACAAAAGAACTCTGACAGGTAATATGCGGCGTGGAGTTTATGAGGAAGGTGCGGGAATGGGAGCAAATACAGTTTGGCCAATCGGGGCTAAATTTATTTGTTGCGACGTAAGATATAGTTTTCGTAACAATACACAACATAGAGAAAGCATAAAATGAAGTAAGCGGGCGGTCGCGAGATGGGGGAGGATTCGAAGGCTAGAAAAGGAATATCGTGCCGAGAGTAAACGGCCGTTACCTTCTAAAGCGGGACGAAAAAGAATGAATAATGCAGTAGTCGGCCGTCGTACGCTCGTAATTATTAGAAATCTATCGACGGCGTATCTTAATCGTCGTCATAAAATTGCGGAAGGTCGGCGAGTCCCGCGACGAAACGAGCTTGAATACTTAATATAGTTGACAGCTGGATGTTGATAGCTTAATACAAACGTGCCACCGCTCTACCAGATTTCCTCAGTAACGGCGCACTTTCGAATATCAAAAAATTGACAGGGATATATGAAGCGATGCGTCTCCAATTTTATTAAAATTATTAACTAATTTATTAAACATGTATATATAATTAAATAAATTTCAAATTCGAGCATAGTTCTGTGAAATATCGTTGAATTAAGTATAATGTGTTCTATAAAATTTCCTTTCTCTCTTCAATAGAATCAGTATATTATCAATGAAATTTCATTGAAAGAATTTCAATCAGTGGTATTTTAAAATTACTGATTTTTCAATGCAATCTTACTGCCATAATCATATAAAATGGGACATAAGAAAAACAAAAAATGTTTTCATCGAAGATCAGTAAAATATTTAATCTTCGATGTGAAATCTCGTGTCACTGCTCTAATCAGTGACACATTTTCACTGATTCAATTTAAGAGAGTTGGAATAAAAAAAAAATTATTAAGAAGAGTGAGATAATCTGATAACAATCGCACCGAGCGGGAGTCGCGAGTAGTCGTCGAGCTTTTTAGAAAGTCGTGTTTCGCCATATTTCGGCGAAAAAGAACGGTTAAAATGGAGCACGTTACCCGGGCGTTCGTCGTCGGCGCGACCTTAATTAATCTGCAGCCGCATGCCGCCAGCTCTCGTGCAAACGGAACACGATGAAGCGCGCATATAGCTCGTGGGAAAGGAACTTCGCCGAAGCGTAGGTTCTCGTAAGGTACCACTACCGCCGCGACTCACCCACACACTCTCGCCTCCCATTTCTATCCTCTATACCCTCGACAACCCTGCGGTGAGAAGTTCGATCGACTAAATTGCCGGCGGGCTGTCAGCAACACCGACCGTTCTTCGAGAATCCTCTCACTTACGCGTCTCCGTGAAAACCGTCGCCGCCGCCGCGAGACGATCTCGCGAACAAATCCGAGTCCTCGACTGCTCGGTCTCGTACCGCTTGATTCGCTTACAGGCGGTTGGCACACATCTAAACCAAGTAAAAAAGTCAAGCCCAAACTCGATGAAAGAAAACTCGAACTTCCCTCTCTTATGGAAACCGGGAAATTACAAGGAATTTATTTTTCTGTCAACGGAAATAATCAGCTGTTTAAATTGATCAAAGCTGGAGAAGATTAAGGAAATCTTAGAAAAGAATCGGGAAAATTTCAAAAATGTAGAAAATAGATTTATTACGTTTATTGATGACGAAACGAATATTGCGATTACGTGAAATTGTACGCGTGAAATTAATCACGCTTGTATAAAGATTTATTCGCCGATGGACACGTCGTATCCGTTTATATCTATGTTGTAAATAGCTGTGTATTTAACTTTGAAATTTACTTATGCATCTCTCCTCGACGTATATGTCTAATCAACGGTATTTCATCCCTGCGGTTGAACGAAGTTTGGCTCTCGAGGAAGATGGTAGACAACAGCCTTAAGGATCACGCCACTCGCAGTAACTCCGGGATTTAATTTAATCGCCACGGTACGAGCTGTCCGATCTCCGCGAGCTCCGCACGTCGATGTGAATGTAACTATATCTCACTTCTTCCGCCTCTCACTTTCGGACGCGATCTAAGATTTCCTAATTCCTGTTCGGCATTCCCGAGTTTCTTGAGTTTCGAAAATTTTGAAAAAAAAAATCATCTATCGAAATCACATTATTTTTTCCTTATTTTCTCTAGGATTCGTTATAAGTTCTAGAATATCTCTGGCGAATATTTTATTTTTATATTTGTATTTCATGTTTGTAGTGTAGTTTAGAAAGGAGCGACGCATTGCTAAATCAGATTTAGTTAGTCCGGACTATGGACGCAATTTAAACCACCTAGGTATGTGTGTTTGCACTTCCCGGCCGCGTCCGACCACACGAGCTTGTTTCCACTGACATAACGCATTCTCTCGCGTCTCACTTTCGTTACCGCAAAAATATTCGGTCGCGTATACGCGGCCGATCATGTTTTTGTTGCATCGTCTCACCAGCAGCTGCTTGCGTAATCGTTGGACGATCTCGCTCGATGATGACTTTCATCGAGCGTGCACGAAAGTGAACGTGAAGTGAAGTGCGTGCGTGCATCGTCCACCGTGTACGTTATTATACTCGTTATTATGTGCGTCTCGCACGTTTTTGCTCTAGTCGTTTAGTCATCCGCGTGCGAATCTATTCGTTCGCCTCTCGGATGATGAAACACCGCGCCAAATCCTCCTCGTCCTTCGCGTATGCTTATCGGTCGGCGTCTCGCGCACTTCACGTGTCAATTAAAAGTTTCAGCAATTTTGTTCGACGCGCCATCGGAGCGCACGCGACTCTCCTTTAACTTGTCATTCGCCGAGAGTTATCCGATGACACGGCAGAACTTTTTCCTTGACACCGGAACACGACGGATCGCAGGTATCGAGGAATCTCTCTTCCCCCTCGTCGCTTCCTCTCCTCTCCTGCTTCGTTTACTCGAGAGAAAAACGAGTCGTTTCGTGCTCGGTATTGCGCGATGACATAAGAGCGCTGAACACATTTATTTTTGGAACGTAAAAGGCAAAAAGTGTAATTAATTGTTGTATTAATTAATTTATTCTTAAATAACAAACGACCTTGTGGCTATTCTATCTGCGATAAATTTATCAGGTACGAGCAATCGGAGAACTTGGCGTCGCAGAAATGCGTTTCTCTCTCTCTCTCTCTCTCTTTCGTCGCGCGTGTCACTAGTCGCCACCCATCGGCTTACACCTTTCGCAGTTAATCTCCTAAATTGCAGCGAATCCAAACAGCGGAAAAATGACGCTGATACATTTTCGCACGCGTTGCATTAGATGTTTATATAACTATCGAATCGAATTTTTGTTCGTTACAGACAAACATTGACTGTCGACGCAGTTATATAAGCCACTTCTCAAGAAAATGCTCAGAGTATATCTATATGTTATTTATCGATTAATTGTCGAAGCAAGTTAAAGTAAGATAAAAATCTATGCCTTGAAGATTCTCTGGAAGCTTATGGCAAAGCCTGACACAAAGATATCGGGATTAGCCTTATGATGCATTTCAACGTTACATATTAATATCCTTGAGAAAGATCCCGATGAACTGGAAGCTGCGCTTGCTCGAATATCTCATGGATATTTTATTGACATGGCTTAAAGTTTGAGCGCAACTCAAAACTCTCTTGTATACGTTGCTTGATATACACCCACTAAGTATGGCTTCATCAGAAGCCAGGATGATAGCTTAATCAGGCTCTCTCTCTCTCTCTCTCTCTCTCTCTCTCTCTCTCTCTCTCTCTCTCTCTCTCTATCATCTCACAGTATATAATTCCGAATAAATTATTATTAGAATCGGAACATATATAACCATACTATATTATCGATTCACTCAGATGCGCTGAGATCATCTAAAGAAACATTCAATTTCTCTCCAGTAATCAATTTCTCGAAATGTTTCACGTCGCGAAACGATCGCGCTCTATTTTCGCGAAAAATGTATTGTTTGAAGTCGGCATCCCGGTGGATTTTGTGAATTCTGGAGAAAAAAAAGAAATAAAAAAATTCGTCGAAAATCCGGCAGTTTTTGGCGCGTTTACCAGAAATATCATGCGGAAAAAAAATCATGTTTTATCGGCTCCGCATCCACTGTTTTTTTTTTTTTTTTTTTTTTTTCCTCCCATCTCTGATAAAATGATACGGACGCCAATACGAATGCAGTATGTTTTTGAAACCGCCTGACGCGCGCGATACTCTCGTTTTTATAGTGGTCGAAACTCGGAGAGCGAGCGGGAAAAGGCCAACGGCGAAAGAGACCCGGGGAAGGGTAAACGGTCCGTCCTCTGGATTTACTAATTAAAAATGGAAATTAAAAGAGACTCGACAGAGGAAGAGTCCGCTGAGAGAGCCGGTCTGAAACAGAGCGAGCGTTACGAAAATATCCGCGCGGTCGTCTATCCGTCCTGGTTTTGCGCGCGCTTGACCACGAAATTAAGTACGCGAGGAAACACATCGTCATTTTGCGGGGGGCGAAGGGTGAGTCGCCCCTTCCCAACCACTCTCAAAGCGAGGCTGCGTCCGCGAGCGAGATGGGACGCGGGATGTAATATAACCGATTGATGGTCGATGCTGGAGACGAACGTCTCTCCCTCTCTCTTCTCGTTATATATATATATATATATATATTTATTTAAGTTATTATAAATACGCAGATAAATTATTCATATCCGGCTTATCCTCTTGCGAATCTTCTCGCGGTGCTCTCGGGTATCTTAATCTTCTTGCGGCCGCTTTAATGTAGTACTCGATGAAACTCCGGAGAGTATCGTCCCAGAAAGCATCGATAATTTTCGCAGACTCTGAAACCTGGAGATTTTCCTCGAAACTCGCGGAAATTTCAGTATTTGCGTAGTAAAATTCGAGAGGAGGATTCGCGAAGAGAATCTCGCGATATCATTTTCTTCTTTTTGCGCGCTGCATTTTTTGCAAAAGAAAATAAAATAAAAAACGATTATATATAATTTTTTCGGTGCAATATTTACACGCCGCGTATGTCTGCTCGCCTATCTGAAAAAGCGGCAAACGGACGATCACGTAGCAGCGGATGATCCGTTAAAACTGCTACATGACGAGCCATAATTCTAACTGATTAAATATGCATGGGACTTTGCTGTACAGCACGATATCGCGACGTGGCGATACCGTGCGCGGTTCGGCGTCTCTCTGCCTCTCCCTTGTTCAGCTTCGCTCTCTATTTAGCAATCCCCGGCACGAAATACCTCGTTGTCACCCTCGCACTCCCCCTGTCCCGTGCACACATTTGCTTCAATTCATTGTTTATCCGTTAAATGTACGATAAACAGCAGATCTGGGCGAGCGCGAGCGATAACGGCGGCTTCATTGCGGGCACGATTCATCGATTCTCACGTACGGAGTTACGAAAATAAAGCCCTTCCTAATTTTGCCTGTCCGGATAGAGGTAATTAAAAAAAGAAAAAGAGAGAAAACGTAATATTTTCTATATTAATTGTTTGACGTTCGCGTGTTGAAAATAATATCGATTCTTAATGTCGCGTAATTTCTCGCATTCCTAAAACTCTTTTCATCGTGCGCGCGGTCGAAAATTTTCATTAAAAAAGTAGCCTTGAGCGGATTAAAATGTCCAGCTCGCGTTAATACACTGACGGTGTAGGTGAAATAAATTATTTAAAATCAAAAAGCCCGCGTTGCCCGGGCGAGCAACGCATTATTTTCTCGTATTTTGAGATTTTCGAAATAGTTTAGCGCCGGTACGATCGGCCAAAGCTTCCCGTATCGGCGCAAATATTATTATCGGCTTGAATATTTCGAGCATTCGATCAGCGTCCCCCTTCCCTCTGACCGTCTCTCATCTTCCATATGCCAAATCGCTCGCCGAAAGACAAATCCGCTTTAGAAACTCGCGACAATTATTAATGCTCTCCATTAGATGTTATCCCGGCGGGAGAAAAATAAATAAAAGCGCGTTGAAGCTGCGCTCCGAGTCTCTGCGAGCGGAAAGTATCGCTCGCCGGTATCATAATGAGCGTCATTACGACACGCGAATGCCTTTCGTAATGTTTATCGTCGCGTTAAAACGAATGTATTCTTCCGATATACGTCAGCCGGCCGCGGCTGTTGATTATTTTACTACTGATTAGCGTCTATTAAGCAGCCTATCTTTAGATAGTGAGTTATTAATTAAGTAAACGAGAAACTAAATATGTGGCCTCCGATTGCGGCTTTAAATATCAATTAAATGTCAAAGTGCGAGAGTTTATACATGGACCGAAGGAGTCAAAGATTAATACAAACTTCCTTTCTCGACCTTTCGATCATTTCTTGCGCTTTTACAAACGTGATGCGAATAAACGGACTTCGTCCAGGATGAATTTAAAAAGGTGCAATGAAAATAGTGGCACGGAAAATTTAATCTGCACACTACGAAATGATGAGTCGCGCAAACCCGGTCTTGTCTCCCTAAAGTAAATTGACAAACGCAAACGAGATGCGTTCGTCAAGGACCTACGTACTCCTTCTGGCTTACGGATTACGAAGGACCCCGCCTGGGTGGACAGAGATGATGATGTATTCGCGACATTCTCTCACGTCGTCCTCTCGCCCGTCTCGACTGCGATTTTAGCCGCCGTTGCCAAGCGGCATTTGTTCGCGTTACGTGTTTGCGTGTTAAACGTGTTCTGCTCGCAGTTTCCGCGAGAGTATTTATTTGCGGTAAGATTACATTAGACGGGCAATAGCACGACGGAGAGCGAGAAAGAGAGAGAGAGAGAGGGAGAGATAGAATCACTCCGACCGAAATCTTCACGGAAATTCCTCACCGTTACGAATAGTGTCTCTAATTAACCGTCTGTCGCCCCTATGTAATACAGTACCGTATGGCCCGAAACAGTCGGCTAACTTCTTGACTGTCGTCTTCCCGACACCGAGCCTGTAACGCTCCCGCAATTCATCCTTCTCCTTTCCCTCGCTCGTTTCTCCGTTCCCTCGTGACAACAAGCCATTTACAGCAATCACGACAGAGAACAGAGGCAGAGCGCGTTTGAGTTTGCGCGACGTGAAACACAACGATAGTGATTTACAGGCACACTCGGCGGCGCGGGGTTGCTCAGGTAACCTCTGTTCTTCCTATTCCGTCGGGAGAAAAGGAATTCCTGCGATACACTTGCCGGGAACCCGGGCGTTTATTCAGCGACAAAAGAGTCGAGAACACACACGTAAGAATTCCCCGTGGCTATGATTTTTCTGCGTATAGAGCAGGCAGGCGAGCTCCCGGGGCGACGGAACGCCGACAATAGTTACCGCCACTTTTAGCCAGACTACGTGCGTGTTCCGTCAAAGAATCGCGTATGACTCTCCTACTTTCTGTTTCGAGGTTTTCTGTCGCGCAATGTTTTTTCAATTCTTTTTTTTTCCCCTGATTCGGAAGAGCTCGCGAAAATACGTAATGTAAGGTTCGAGAAAGCCGAACGATGCTTTTGATACGTAAATTTTCTCAGATGTAAAAGCATGAGGGACGCAGAAAAGTCATTCCGACCATGAGCACAAACTGAAATGTAATCGTGGTAAAAAGGAGGAATAGGGGGGAGGTGGAGGAATAATCTAGGGAAATTGAAATTCGCGGGCCAACTACGTGGTTCGATGTTTCTGAAATCTCATTTTCTCGAATCCGGAGTGATGAGCCGTAACACCCCTGATAATGTCGTTGACCCCGTCGTGAAAAGGGGGTAACGGTTGAGTCGCGAGTTCGCTCTCGCCGAATGCGTTCGAATAAGTTCGGTCGAGGGTAAGAGGGGAGGGGGGGGGAGGGTAATGGGATCTCATTTACAAATGCCACGTTTGTCCGCTAATAATCGCTACTTTCACGGCGCGCCAGCGTAATTTGCCCAAATCCCCTCCGTATCTCGCAATCTCAGCTCGCGCCCTTTAATTAGCCGTGTCCGTCACCCTTCGACCGTATCGCGTCTCTTTGCACGCAACAGCGAGTAACACACTTCCACTTACATATGTATACCCCGAAACGTTCCCGCGGAATCAGCCTCTCTCTGTCTCTCTCGACTCGGAATATAAAGATAAACGCCGCGCTCTCGCATGCGCGATATATTTGTATTTTTTTTACACGCTATTTCTTGATATTCTGCAATAAACTGTATGAATATATTTTGGAATCTGAAATATAGTAAATCTGGAATTTTTGGATAACACAAATTTTATTGAATATGGATACTAATAACACTTACGTATTTGTACTGAAAAACAAATTTATACATTTTTTATCATATTTGATTTCGGATTAAACAAATTTATACATTTCGGATTAAACAAATTTATACATTTTTTATCATATTTGATTTCGGATTAAAAGATTCGTAGAAATATATAGACCGAGAAATTTTCAGCGATATCGTCGACCATTAATCGAAAGATACTTTGTATCTTTCGCGCGATATTCTCAGTACATAGATAGCACTCTATCACTTCAAATTCGAGGGTATATTATAATATATTGTAATATGGGATGCGAATAAGAATTATCTCTGTGTCTCTCATGTGTATATTCTAAAGGAAGTTTATATAATAATGCGCGAGACGTAGTGCGTCGCGCTTATTATATCTCCTTTTTAATTTCGTCATTCTTCGCGCGAACGATGACGACGATCGTTCGTTATCGTATTATTCATGCCATTCGAGCAATTGAAACTGGACACGTATAGAAACATACGCGTGCAGCAGTAAAACGCTTCGTTGTACGATTCTCCGTCACCACTACTGTAATTTTTAATCTTGCATCTCGCCGTAATTTATCGATGCGCATACTTGTGGGGTCGATTAACTTAGCGCGCTCCCTGTTTCAAGTTTTTCCAGGAAATACGCACCGCGAGTTTTCGATTAAACTCTCGCACACGATAATTACATGTCAATTGTAACATCAATTCATATAAAATAATCGATAGGATTCTTTTTAGAATGTTGTATTTAATGAAAAATAGCCGAGCAAAATTAAGCTTTTGCTTGTTGTTTAATATTCTCTCTCTGCAAATGCATTACGTGAAAAAGAGTGTTTTTTTTTACAGCGATATTACGACGAATCTTATTCGTCTGATAAAATATAATACATACAAATACGTATACGTTGTTTTCAAAATCGGACTGCAGTAAGCGCGATGTGCATGCAAAATGGAAATTGCGAAATACGGGAAAATGTCAGCGAAATGAAGACTAAATAGAAAGACTAATGTAATAAAAAACGACGACAAAAGGTAAACGTTTCGAAATTCATATATCCGAATCACAATACGTGATTCGGATATATGAAATTTTATCAGATAACGCATTCTCTCGAGGGACGATAAAAATTATACAAATATTTGCAAAAATGTTGCCGCAAATAAATATTGAATCGTACAATAAACGACTATTCGATACATTCGAAAGTCTACGGTCTTAACAGGAATTTGTTGATATTAAATTGACGAAGCGAGATAAACCAGGTAATTTTATTGAATCGGAAAATAATAAGATCCTTTATACGGAAAAGGAACATACAAAATGCGTTTCTTTATCTTTTGTTAAAACATGATTTACTGTTTTTGTCGTTCTGTCTCTACTCGCGCATAAATTCGTTACGAATCATAGAATTAAAAATGGAAAAAGAGGAGACTTAATAGAGGAGATAGGATAAGATACGCACAGAAATTATATCTTTCCGAGAGTCGCAAATATATAAACGAGAGCTGCGCGTGTAATCTGGCTAAATGTGGATTTATGTTTTCCATCGACACGCGGCTGAGAGTGTTTGCTATATGATGAAAGCATATAATATGAATGGGTGTGGTGGAGGGCCGGGGAAAAGGGGAAACACTCTGCATTAAATTTATAACTCTGTGCACTCGCTTCTGGAAAAATTATCCGTTTTACAATTTTTTTTTTACATGTTTAAAACACGATACCTCGGCCGACTCGAGCGCGAGTGTGTTTGCAATTGTTGCCGAGTGTCGAACGCGAAACGCCCCTTGTTCCACACTTGTTCAACGAGATATTTCGAGCGCCTAGTCATTAAAATTACAAATAATTCGAAAGCAGATTGATAGACAAGGCAGGTACGAGTGTAATAAAAGTTATCAGACTCGTGTCACGGAGTGCCGCCGCTGAGATCGATAATGTCATCGCGTTCTGTAAAGGATGGGTCAAATGGAATTTATAAATTTAAATTTTTCCTGTACAAAATTATGAGTTCCTATATAATTTTTAAGATTAGAGAAATTAATCATAAAAACTTGTGCTATAATTTATCTTTTATAAGTTATTTACAAAGATTTCCTTAAGAATAGAAGTAGAAGACAAGTATACGTTTACAACAAAGAAACACAATACAAGGAATCTAAATGGTTTATGGTTTAATGTTGGATTTCGAAGATTAGGAATCCGGTTTCATTGAATTCTCGGGTTTTTTTTTCCCCCATTTACGAAATAGAGTATCGAAATTATAGCGGCATTATTTTCCTTTTCGATCGCGCGAGCGTATAATCAATTACAGCTTCGAAAAATTAATATTCCACGCTTATATCGGTCACAGACAAGCGCGGCGGAGCGGAAGTGCGCGATAAAATAATCCTTTGCTGCGTGCATCGCGCGTGCAATGTAAAAGCATACATACAGTCGTCGCACATTCGACGCTGCATCTGTTCGATATATCGCTGCAATCTGCTCGCGCTATCGTCGCTTCGCACCGAATGTACTCGCGAAAAGTGCGTACATCGGACGGCAACGAGAATGTAATTTAGCCATGAAGAGGCGAGAGAGAGAGAGAATGACAGGAAAACGGAAATGTGAATTGAAACGGAAAAATATAATAAAATACTGCAAAAATACTTGTAAAAAATAGAGATATGTATTATATAACGCTAGAGAATCGAGAAACAAATATATTTTATTTTCAAGATGTTTTAATAACATTTAGTAACAGTTAATAATCGAGTTTGTGTGTGAATGCAAAAAAACTACAATATATTATATACATTGACTCGCGGAAAATTATTCACATAATAAGTGCATTTATAAGATGCACAGTGAGAGATTCTTAGGTTGCAGTATCCGAGTAATTGAGAAGTCACACACATTCGAGTATTTGACATATAATTTTATAATATTTAATATTTAAGAATCGAGATACGTTATACATTATATACTCTGTATACTTTGCGTTTTTGGAACTTTATCTTAAATTTCTTTCCTCCTTTGGGCAAATACTCAGAGCGGGTATTAACCTCGGCGGCGATAGACTTTCGTATCTCTCTATCTTCTTGGCCGGAAAGTTCCGGAATATTCCAAGTAACTGTAGAGTCCTCCAAGGACCTGCACTTGGATCACGCGGGTTAGGAAACTCTCGTCTGCGTTGGACACGGAGGTGTTTATTCGCATGGGACCTTAGTTATGTAGATTTTAACACGAATACGCTCTCTTAACTGATTGGTCGGCTGGCCAAGTCGTTATCGTCTCGACTCGCAGGTAATCTTGCTCGATTACGAGAGCGTTTCCTTGTATAAATCGGTTTGCTAACGCGTAACTGATTGCGAAACTTTATCGACACTCAGAAAATTGTTCGCGTCGTAATATTATATATGCATGTCCGCGCGAATGTTATTTAAAAAATATATATATATTTTTTTAGAGAGAGATAAACATTATTCTTATTACATTATTTTAACAATTACGCTCATTGGATATTACGGTTGAGTTTCGCGAATCTCTGTTTATCATATAATCTAATTATAGAGAGCCTCTCTCTATTAAATCTAACGCGCGCTCATCGCACAAAGAGCGGCGAATTATTTACCAGAGTGCGCCGCATAGAATCGATTATTATATCATTTCGCTGCACTTATTTCCGGTTAGATAACTGCATAGGTAACACACAACGATCGGCTGTGTGTAATGGTAGTGGCAGACAAACGCGACGTGGGTAGTGTAATAATCGCGATATTGGCGAATCAGTAGCGATCTTTATTTTTCAACGTTGCGGAGAAAGAAAGAGTCCGCGGAGGAGGGGAAGAAAAAAAGATGGTGAAAAACGCAGCACGTGAGGGTGAATGGAAGGGAGGATGAGGTGCAACGAAAGCGCGAACGCGCGCGGAGCGGTTTGTCCACGATTTTGGATACTCTTTGGTAAACAAGCAAATAGGTATCCAACGGTCCAGAACAGAGATCTCCTCTCTGTCCCTTTTTCTCCTCTCCGGCTACAACGCAGCCCGGTTATGCACGGTACAAACGGGCGCATCGCAAGCGAGAGATGCATCCGGTGTGCTCCTGCGAAGCGTGCACACACAGGATGCGGAGGATGCGAAGCGGGCGGGGTAACATCGGATGAAATCGTAGAAACACATGTTCGGCGGGACTCCGACGTGTTCACAGACGTTTGAATGCGATTAAACCGGTAGAGCAGCAACGGCAACACCAGTCGACAACGGCTCCGTAATATTTCTCTGCCTCTCGTCCTCCTCTCCTCTTTTCGCGCTCGCGTTTCCTCTCGTGCCATCTTCTTCCTATTCGATCTTGTTTCGTTATTTTCTGCATCGACGATTCCTAAATTTTCATCTGAATCTAGATTAGCGCCGACACGACGAGCATTATTTCTTGGCTCAAAATAAAGCGTTTTGATATGTTTGTTTATTTATTTATTTATTTTGTTTATATCAATGTGGAAGAGCATAATTAAGACTCATCCGCGCTTTTTCTCACTTTCACCGTTTCATTGGTTTACGCGTGACGTAATCGTGTACCTTCGCGTCACTTCTCACTCTTTATGGAATATTTGGACATATCGAATTTGTGTTACAAAGAAAGCAGCCCGATGTTGTTGTATATCGACCAATCTTGTCCGACGGGCTTTCTCTTTCCGTCTCGCGAAGGATTCGATGACCATGCACAGGTAACGAACAGAGACTCTTTCGTTTAAACACTCTCTCAAGGTCTTACGATCCGCTTTTTTTTTTCCTTTCTTCGTCCGACCAAGATCGTCGTTCCGCTTCGATATAAACTATATTCGAATTGCAAATGGAATGGAATTTTTTTTCTTACTCTCGAAATCACGAATTGCTGCGTCTTATGAAAATGTTTACTTATAAGATTTTGAATTTCCCGACACTTAATGAAAATGAAATCAATGAGTTTAGAATTATTAAATATTTTTAATTTTTCAGATGTTATATGTGCATTCGTGCAAAATAATTCCTTTTTTTGATAAAGAATAAACTAATCCGAGAGAAGATTTTTTTGAAACATGTTCGAATGATTCATGGAATATGTGTTATCATCTAATAAAATCTGTTTTGTTATATTCATCATTCGTTAAAAATTAAAAAGAACTCTGACGTATTGTTACCGTAAATTTTCCGTCAAAGTGCAAGGACGATGGACGGACAGCGACGATAAAAAATGGAATTTCGAAAGGCAAATCGAAAGCCAAAACCCGTTGGAATAACTGTGAATAATCAAGCGCGCGGGTATACGCGGCCATTTTCGTGGGGTTGCAGTTCGATGCAGCCGCATTGTGTACACTACCGGAGCGCAATATATCAGGGAGAAAAAATACTGCCGGATTAACCATAAACCATGTGTTTTTTAGCTGCACGGATTATTTATAACACGCTCAATCACGATTCTTTGAAATAGATGTTTGTTTGACGATGTATTTGACAACCAACGCATGTCAATAGATATTTTTGTTGTAGAAATCTATGTTTGTTATGCTAAAAGAAATGTTATTCTAAAAAATTTTCTAAAAAAATCTATGTTTGTTAAAAAATATAGGTCAAACCAAACGGTGGACTAAAACGAAGTTCTCAAAAAAAGACATATTTTTCATCTAGCATTTTGTATAAGTATATTTCTTTAATGGAGAAAATTTAAAAAAATGTACGTTTGTCATCATTTAAAGACAATTTATTTTTTTATTGCTACAAATTGTGAATTATAAGAGCTGCTATCTCAGCAAATCTTCGTAAATTTTTGACAGATACATTGACACGTTGTATAATCTTATTTTTGATTAAATCAGATTTTTCAATTTCTTTCGCAATATGAACTATAAATAGCTCGGATTTCAGTGAGTCCAGAAAAAAAGTCGATGTAAGTTGTTATAAGAAACGAGCGACTCCAATGCCTGGCACCAAAGTTCCACTGCCGATTGCATTCGGGCATCGAAATCTCCAACACTAGTTCAATATGCCACTTGGCTGTTTTCTTCAATTGTCAATTGAAACTGAGACGATTCGATCCTTTCTTCATGAGAGATTTGAAGCCTTTTCATAAGAGACTCGTTAAACATACAGCGTCACTTTAGTTCTCCTCTAAAAGTCTACGATTATCAAATTATATTCAACGTTAACAGTTTGATTACAGAGCTCCTGTAATCGCATTACTTAATTATTATACTTCCTAAATTTTTAATTTAATTAATTCCTAGGTATATTCGCGAAAACTTGGATACATTATTCTATATCATTAAACTATTACATAAATCAGAAACGATTGTATAATGCATTACGGATGAGAATATATTAAATGATACAGTAACGGAAGTGTTAAAGTTTTATTTAAATTGTCACTCGATGCATATTCACTCGAATATATACGTTTCAATTAAACGTCAACCGTTATCTCATTCGGGAGATGTTTTTTTTTTAATTGTAGATAAAACAATCGATTTCCATCAATATTTATATAACGAAGGAGGAAATGATAATGAATATAATTGTACACTGAAAAATAATTAGACTATAAGGAACAGCTCTGAAACACGCACGCTTTCATTCCATAAGCGAGATCACAGAAGTATTCGATAGATATTTAATTAATTATTTAATTAACGCAAACCAGTATGCAAATCTGCATGAGTAATTAAACAATCGAATGTATAAAATTAAATTTGCATTTGGTTTGATTCAATATCATCATCATCGATTGCATAAACTATTGCGCCACGCAATGATTATATTCGCGAAAACCATTGTTTATTTCGTAGCTACTATGTATTCGGGAGAGCGTAATTTGCGTCAGCATCAATATTTATTTTTCGCGAAAACTTTGTGCGTCATAAAATGTTGATCGAAAAATCCTTTCATAATTATTTCCATGCGTTTCATCCCCTTTTGCCGTTTCTCCGCCTCTTCAACATTCTTCGCGCATATTGTACACTATTCAGTAATGCATCATCGTGATAAAGTACAACGCTCGCTCATATCGATATCGAGGAGAAAAGTGAGGGGGAGGGAGGGGGTGGGGGTGGGATTGGTTGCGCGTCCGACGGTCGATCGGGAATTTTGCTCTCGACCCGCTCTCGAAACACGCTCGAAATATCATCGACGTCTGTGCCCCGCGGGTCTGCCACGTCATTGGTCGTCGAAAATTAACATGCGAACGACCAGGAAATATCGCGCGAATTAAAAAATCGGACGAAATGGGGAAAAAGCAACGGGCAGACAGATGGAGGGGAACGAGAATAAAAATCGCGGAGGGTGCGTACGTTTTTTTTTCTCGCTTGATTCTAGGAGCTATTTGGCGGTTCCGCGTCTCTGCATCTCGCTCGTATCCGTTTCTGTACGCGAAATCACGTCGATCATCCTCGACGTTTCTACTTAGGCGCGCGAGAATATTTTCAACCGCGTCGAGAATTCGTGAAACTCGTTTTAATTGCGCCATGCATTTCATGTCTTTGCTCGCATCACAATTATCTTGCGACATTCGTTACGTGTTAAGCTCTCAAATTAATCCCGATTGCTCTATCCTTCTATGTAATTGCAGGAAATGTTTGTAGTATATAATTAGTCGATATGGGTTTTCTAAATAAAATATATCTTTTTTTAGTTCGACTGCTGACATTATGCTTTCTGTTTCAGGTAAGACGATAATCTAAATTAATCGCTGTCTTCATCCGGTGAGTGATTTATATATAATTTTCCTATTACCCGCACATGTGTTCTTCAATTTATTCGCATCATTGCGTTGGCAATGCAATGGGGAATCGTTCTAATTTATATGAACGGAGCTACGTGCTAATCGATCATTGCGGCATCATTTGCTTGTAAGCCTGGCATGTTAACATCATGTCGTATCGGGTTGTACATAACATACACGATTGAACAATTGTCGGTTTAATCCTTTGTGATGAGAGAGAACATCGTTGCAATCGGTGTAAATATCGTATATATTCGGAATATTCTCTGATCGTAGAAAAACCTGAAAATCCACGCTGTTTTTCCGCGGAAATATTCATTCGCTGCGTCGAATCCGGAACATATTTATACGTACATTGATACGTCTCTGATATATACGTGTAGAATATATATATACATATAGAAACGTATAAAAATCTAAAGTATAACTGAAAATATCCACGCTTTAAAATATATAGATTCTAGACCAAACATTATTCAAAACTTTCTATAATCTGCTTTCATAGAATAACGAATAAATATCTCTTATCTTAATTTTAAATTATTGCAATACTTGTATATTGAAGCAGATTGCAGGAGATTTTGGATAATATTTTGTATTTTTTGTCTTTGGATATTTTTGGATAAAATTACCCTTTGTGTTCTCTTAAATATTCCTTTAGCAGATTCGATTTTGCTTCTCTGAATTATATAATTTACGCGAATCCTAGGCGCTTGCCTAACTCATTAAAGTGTAAGATCAGCATTTTATCTGGTTAGGAAAATATTAAGAACGACCAGCCGGAAAACGCTCCATTAATAACGCGGGGTGGACACGTAGCGTTTGACTCTGTAGCCAGGATGGAGCTCTTTGACGTTGCTTATATCGGCGGTGCCGGTGACTGGGCTTCGGGGCAAGTAATCGGCGATACAAAATGGAAAACGCTGATAATTTAAGCGGCCGGGTCGCGCGGATCGGAAAGCGGAACGATAGATAACTGGCCTGGGATATAATCGAGGGCGTTATTTTATTCGTTGTTGCAGTGCAGCCGATGCACAAAGTTTTCATAAACGTTGCTCGTGGGCACGTTAAACGCGCGCGCCTCTCTCCTTTCCTTTCCTCTCGCTTCGCGCGAGCGCGAGAATGCTCTTCCGCTTCCTCTCTCGCTCGCAGCATGCGGCAGACAACGGTTAATCAATGGGCTTCAAGCGCAGGCTCGCATCCCGGGATCTTTCCTGATGGACAGCAGCAACAACACGCGGGCATTCGCCTCTCTCCCTTCCGGCAGCGAAAGAGAGGGAGGAAAAAGAGCGAGAGAGAGAGAGAGAGAGAGAAATAGCGAAATAAAAGGGAGGAAAGAGAAGGAACACCGAGAATTAGGTGGAGGGAGGAGGGTTGGACTAGGACGAAAGAGAGCGAGGGAGATATCTGCGAGAGCGCCGCGGGCGCATAAAACTAGTAAACAATTTAAACTCCCCTTTTAAGTCGCGGCTTTGTTTATGCGAACGAAAATAATTCGCCCGTGTGTCTGTCTTTCGCCGACGCGACCGCGAAAATAGCCAGACATACTGCAGCCTGAACATCAACGGTGTCTCAGAATCTTATATTAAGATGTAAGATCGAACCGATTCGTTAGAGAATTAATTAAATCTTCGGAGATTGCAAATTTATTTTTAGTAATCTTCATGGCTATATAAATTGGAAAATATTGTAGGAAAAGTTTCTCTTGTCCTTTCGCGCGCGATGAGATTAATCGCGATTAATTATTATTTATTAATTAATCGTTTTGAATCTTCGCGAACTGCGTCAAGTAACATCCTAGTATAAAGTATAAGATATAAAAGTGATACCGTAACACGCATCGCGAAGTGACACATTAAAAGAGTGCAATCGATAAGGAAGTCGAGACGAACGGGAGCATTCTCGTCTTCACGAAGTTAGTCCCGCGCGGTCTCTCGATTCTACTGTCAAGTAAGAGAATTACTTTCGAACTCACAGACCGATAAAACAGACCCTCTCATTCCCGCGATCGTCAACTCGATCCTCGCGCGGATCTAAAAACTTTCTACGCTCGTAAATGAGCCACCCGGATGCCCGGGGTTTACGGTCCAATTGCGGTTTTAAAAGTGACGTCAAAAGAGTCTTGAAATTAAGGGCGCGGTGGTGCATCTTCGCGAATATCATCTGACCGTCGTTTTTCACAGAATTTTCGTCCGTCGAAAAATCGTGACAGATATTCTCAATTGTCGCTTATAAAACATTTTTAGCTTTATTTTCCAAGACTTTATTTATTCGTTTCTCGATTATAAAAATATCGGGCGGATGTTTGCGATGTTGGATTTATATCATATCGCTCTATCTCGATATGCCATTTTTCCGACAGTTTAGAAGAACATATCAAATCAATATTTAGAGCGCATTCCTAGACATGTCGAATGATGACCCACTGGAACGAGTTCGTCCGCAAAATTGGACGAATCCGGGGACGCTCAACCACATTGCGCACACGTACTGCACTTGCACGAAATGAAGGAGGGAAGAAAAATGCAAGAAAAGGGGTTGGGAGGGAGGGGGGGGAGGTAAAACTCCCGGCGAAATTAGATCTCTGGAAAATGGTTCGTGCTAGCTTACCTGATTACCTGATTTCGTTGATGGATTCTTAAACTCCTTCGGCGAGCACCGCACCGGTCTACGTCGTTCTTCTCGCTTTGCCAATCCACGCGTTCACCTTCCAAAACAATAACTCTAAGCGCTCCCCAAAATCGACCGATCTCGCTTTATGGCCGTTTTGAATAAATGATTTCGTATAACCGTGCAATGTGAAGATCGCACATGATAGTCTACGCATCGCGTTTGCAAAACTCATTCCACTGACTGTAAGTAAGACTGCATATGATCAAAACATGACAAATCGAACTGAAAACTCTCCGAAGCGTGGAGCAGTGATTTTCAATTAATATTTCGCGCGATTACAATTGAAAAATATTGTTCTAACAAAATATCGTGATATTCATATAATTTATACATTAGAAACTCTCTCAAGCGACGTGACAATTAATGATTGTTCAATTGTGAGGACGTCTACAGATATAAATACACAGTATGAATGCCAGCCACGCAATTCGAAACGAATCTAGTGAAGGAAAGAGAAGGGGGAGGCCGAGGAGATAAAATAAAATTGAAATAGAAATCACAGAGACAAATCTCGAAACATACCACCATCGCGCCGCAACTAACTCAGTTTGTGGAAAAAAAAAATTCTGATACAAAACCAATTATTTCGCGAAATGCAACTTGCGGTTCATTTAACGTAACATGGATACCTGATATTTTATATAAAATTCTTTATTCGGTGTATAGAGGATTGAATCGGTTGTGGCCGCAATGACCGCGCTCGACGCCAATATTATCGAACCAATACTGTTGGCAGCTTTTTTTAACAAATTGTCAAATTACACAAAGGGAAGATGTCCTCGGCCTGTCTGATCATCGAGAAGCTATATAATATTGCGTTACGCACTTTTTTTCCTTCATCGATTCTCTTATCGCGTCTAAATTTTAAGTTTGAAAATATATAGAAGTAATTACATATTTATTATCTCAGCACGTAATATCTTATCGTATTTAACAATTTGTTTAAAGAAATAATTTCTTCGATTTTGTCTTAGAAATAAAATTGTCCATCAGATGCATGCACGATTATTAAAAAATGTCAGTCACCTCGTTCGCCTTTAAGACATGTCTTTCAATAGCGCAGATTTAAGCTGGAAATGGACTGAATTGAATTACGTCCAAAATTAGACTATCACCGCGCGTCTTTTTTATTATTGCTTTCACGTCAATGATTGTGGTTGACGCGACACTTAAATCGAGTTAAATGTGATTTAACCGCAATGCGTGAAACCGCGATTACAGATAAAAATGGACAAAATGCCGCTGTCAATTAACGAGGCATATTTAATCGCGCTACGTATAAACCGTGAACAGAGCGAATTTGATCAGATTTTCCTTTCTTTTTTATAATCAAATTAATCGTGACTCTTCAACTCTTCGGCTCAAATTCCGCCACTTGTTTAAGAAGTAATCTTTAGTTTCACTGAAATTGTCTCTCCGTTAACCATTTCTCATTAGTAAATTGGCCAGTAAAGATCGGCATCTCTCATTAAAGATGCACCGTATTAAAAAGTTTTCGAACTAATTTACCATAACTTCTTCTGCCTGTAAAAGCTTCTTCCCTTATATTAAATAAAAATTTCAGTAATTGCATTCTTGTATAATGTCCGGGAGTTTATGAAAATTACATTCCTCATCGGATATCAGAGAATCGAAGATAACTAACTATTCGTAAGAGTTTTAGGATACCTTTTTCGCACATTTTCATCACGGATTACGCTTATTAGAATTTTGAAAAACATCGAATTTTTTTTTTATTATTGATTGAATATTAATTTATCTTATTTTTTTACACAAAATCACTAACAAGTTTATAGTACTACGGAATAAAATTAGCATTTAATGGCTTAGTAGACATATATGATTTATCTCTATTATATACAAGGCGCGAAGATATTAGGTAAAGGCACATGTGTGTTCATTCCACCGCAGAAAGCGCTTACAACAAACGTTACGAACGACAGTGTGACGTTACACAAAATCATACGCATACGCTTGCTCGTTCACAATCGCAACAACTAGTTAACACTACGAAACTCAAGCGTGCTCGAGACGAGGGATGTCTCGAGTATGATTATTAGTCGTGTCTACTACTTTTTCTGCACAATGAAAAAGAAAAAAAAGAACAAAAATCGCAGCCCGCGGTTTTGACTCGATTGTGCGCGTTCGTGCATACTTATTTTATTAATCGTGGCGAGAATTCGTCGCGTGACGATGACTTTTTAGAGGTTTTACGAAACGCGAGCCGCAACAATGTCGCGCGATCGCACATGCTATTATTACTAATTGCTGGCAAACCTGCCATTGTCGTACTTCGCTCGGGCATCACAATCGAAATGTGTACAATCGTATTATCGGCTATTGATTTCTGATAGCATCAACTTTTGCGCCCGCCGATGCCGCACACGCGCAACGATTCTTTTTGCGGCGCAGTTTGAAACAGATAGCAATTTATATTGTCGCAAAAATTCGATATTTTGCAAAACAATGCAATTTTTATATTTTTCAACGATTACTCGGACTAAATCATTTTACCTCACATTTTTCTTAATATATACATACATGTATACATATATAAAATAATATTACACTGTTTGCGCCATGAATCGTTGAATGAAACAATAATATAAATCATAATAGTAAATCGTAATATTTTTGTAAAATTATAAAGAGTTATAAATTTCTAATATATATATATAACATTTATATAATGTCATGTCAGAATAATTGTGTATAAAAAGTAATACATATAAAGAAATTGTCAAATTTTTATTCCTTTTTAATCATCATTATTTCGCTCAACGATTCATATAACAATATTACAATATTAACAAGATAATATTTTCGGTTAGTTGCTTTGTGTGTTCGCAATCGGTACTATTTTTACAGAAACAGATTAACGCTATTTTGACCATATTTATGATATTTATAGATATAGGCCTATTATAGATATACATGTAGACATAATTTAGCGTATAAAAACTCACTTCTGAAAGTATACGACGAAAACTATGAAGTCCGCAAGATTAAAGCGTAATTAAACTTCGTCAAGATTGATCTATTTTTGAATTAATAAACATAATTCGCGTACAAAAGATCGCTATCAAAGGTACAACGAAAATCGCGACAGTCCGCCAAATATATTATAGCGCAGTTAAAGCATCGTCGTCTGACGAGGATCGCGTCCGGGTTTGATGATCGATCCACGGAACACGTGATTGATTTTCGCGCAAGTGTGTCGATGGCACGTGGCTCTCGTACTTCCACCATAACGATCAACTTCCGAGGCTTCTTATCCACCGACGAGACGCGCGATAGAGAGACGTCGACGACATTCGTCCGTAAAGACGCCGGTAGAAAGAGAACAGCTACAAGAGTCTCGGATGGGATCTCATCAACGATTAAGAATCGTATTGAGGGTGTCGTAGGGACGCGGAAAGGAAGAACACGAGCGGAAGACCACCTCCGGTTCCTCTCTTATTGACACAGCGGTGCTCAGCATCCGACGAGCATCCTCCTCGTTTTCACGGCGCCAGTCTTCGCGAACGGAGAGGTCTTCGCCGATCACTTCGATATTCATTGGCAAAGATTTATCTTCCCGTAATCTCCTGATTCAGAATGGCTCGAGTGACTCGCGACGACCTTTTGATATCCGTGAAATTCGAACGATTGTTTTCCGGTAAACGCGCCGGCGTGTTTTCCTCGCGGCCGATTATTCGTCTCGGATGTTCTCGAATTCGCGTTTCCTGTGAAAGTGTTTCCGCAGTCGTGATAGAGCCCAGGTATAGCTCTCACGCTAGTTTGTCGATCAGCAGTATAATGGAATAATTAAGTGACTACGATCGGTTCTCTCCGCGTTCGGAGATGCAAAGAATCTTGAAGGAAGCATGATTCGCGACGATTTGTTAAAGAAGATAAAAGGATATTTTGCGTGGATTTTTAAAGACTCGCGGCGCTCTTCGCGATATTCCTGTGTGACGATGGATAGTATTTTCCATCTCGAACGACGACGACCGTTCTCTTTCTTTCTCTCGCTTCTTCTCCCTTTCTCTCTCCGTTTCGAGGCGAGAATCGCGTGTTCCGGCCTCTTCATTTCCTACGCACGAAGATATTCTCCAGAAGCTCCTTCGTGATCAGCCGGTGAGGTCTGGTCGGGCTCTCGGTGGGCGTACCGTAAAGTCGACTGTTGATGGCGTACAGCTTCGGGCTGAGCTCGCATCTCACGTTGAACCACCAGTCGCAGACGAATACCGCTTGGCTGAATTGCGTGCCGTTCGGACAGAGAAACGTTGCCTGTCGGCCGTCTATGTCGCAATAATGCCACGCCTGGCATCTCGTCTCTACGTCGGCAAAGAAGCCGGGGAAGGACTGGTCGTCGCAGTAGAAATTCGTGTAGGGCACCTTCCCCAGCACCGGATAATCCGTGCCTGGTCGACCTGCAATCGCAATGAGTACCGTAAGTCTTTATCGCGTCAAAAAAAGATTGATATAATTGATAAATACTCTAAAGACATTGCTGTAATAACACAAGAAGTCGTATCGATATAAATTTTAATTATTCTATATATTTTTTTAATATCTTTTAATTCTTTTTTAATGAAAGTATACTCGATGAATCCAAATTACGGACAATATTTTAACGGTGTACGAATGGAGCGGTCTTCGAACATTCAAACATGTTTCATCATCCCGCTTGATATCGTTCGATCGTATGTTCGAGGTCCTAAATAATTCACGGATTATTCCGGCTGTAATTTCAGCGCTTATGGATTCCCTTTGCGTAAAATCCGCAAAGCGGTGGGCGATTTGGATGAATTAACTACTTAAATGAGCGCGGAGGGGTTAAACGAGTCGGTGTGCAGCCACGGTTCTTTGCTCTTTTTTTCTATTTCCGTTTCCATCTCTTCGATATTTTCGCAATCGCAGCCATTTGAATCCCATTAGAAGGCCGCAGTTTTTCGCATAGTTTTATTCGGACAATTGTGTATATGATTGTCCGAATCGAAAACTAAGAAATTTATAAATATTATTTCTGATAATTTTGTTTAGATAAAATATTAAAAGCGAAGAAAAAATAGGGGGAAAATAGAGGAAAATATAATATAAAAGGAAATATAAAGAACAAAAAAGATCTTATCCAAAGGCATGACTTAAAAAAAAGAAAAAGTAAATAAAAGACAGTTTTTTGAATATCTGATAATTTAATTTATATTTGTATTGCAAAACTGCATTCGAAAATTTCTATCTGTGACAGTTTAATTCTGCGGGTTATATTTTTTATACAAAAAAAAAAAAAGGTTTTTTTTCCGCGACGTGTACTCGGATATCAAAATATTTTCGCGTTCGCGAAACTGATACGTTTCTAATTAAATATCGGCAAGCATAAACAAGTGATTCTAGAATCTACCAGAAATTGCGATCAAAGGAGGTGAAAACAAAAGCTAGACAAACTTGAAACGGTTTGCGGTTGAGAGAGGCTCGTAGGCGCATTAAAGCGACCGTTAAAAGAGCCTCAAGAAAGTGCCCTCGGGATCCTCCATCCCCATCGCACTTTTCCGTCCTCGTCGTCTCTCGTCCCGATCCGAGGCTCAACGGAAAACGAAATAATTAGACCGACACGGTGCGCGAGCACACCTAACGAAAACGGGTGGTGAATAGCTCGAGAACGAGAATACGTTCGACGTTGTTGTCGTCGTCGTGGATTCTACCGAAGTTATAATTACGCGGACCCCAACTACTATGGAAGTGAGAGAAAGAGAGTGAAGGGAGGGTGCGGGGTAGCAGCGAGAGCGGAAGCGAGACAACGAGCGTTTATTCCGTGCAGTGGAATCTCTTCCGCTGACAAAACAGGTCGGACAAGTGGCACAAACTGCGAATTTCGTATGGATGTCGATGCGATACCGGTGTTGAGTTTATGCGACCGCGTCTCTCGTGGAAGGTGCACGTACTGTATACGTTCCCGAGATGTTGTGCGCGCGTACAGACCGATCCATTTCGCTGCATCGGTATTCCTGCAGCGCGCTCGAGACCAAGTCTGGCCAATCCCGCTGTTTTCAGCTAACTTGAACGAGTCTCCGTTGAGCGATATCGACGGGCGGAAAATTTCTTGACTCGCTAGAAAGCCAAAGTACGGAACAAATGTGTAAAGGAAATAATAAGCGCGCTAAGTAATATGTGGACCATTGTATAGGATTCTTACATAATCTTAATTATACATATGCGATGTAGATTTCTATAAATGTTAAAAATAAAAATTAACTCGCAAGTCTAACGGTTTAACAGAACTTTATACTTATTCTGTCGCGCTTGAAATGGGTAATAAATTTTAATTAACCTTACAGAAATCATTTGCAGCTATGAATAGTTTAATCTCGTGTAAACATAAATAATCTTTGCACAAAATTGCATAAATTATAATTGCATAAAATTGCATAAAATGTATGCATTGTTTGTTTTAATATTAATAAATTCATATAAAATAAAAATAGATAAAAAAAAATAGATATTTTTAGCAGATTTATTTAATATCAAATTTTAAAACAGATTTTAATTAAAGCGCATGTCTATCAGAATTTATTCGGCATAATTCTATTATAAATCTACTTGAAACATCTTGTACTATCTCTACATTCTTCTTGCTAGGAACGTCTCGTTCCGCCTTTGTTACACGCTCTTACGAACGACAGTATTCTTGCCTGGCAAAACTAAGCTTGTCGCCCGATGAGATTCGAATAGCTAACTAGCCAGAGACATGAAGGAGTAGACGGCTGATGATGAGAGAGAGAGAGAGAGAGAGAGAGAGAGAGAGAGAGAGAGAGAGAGAGAGAGAGAGAGAGAGAGAGAGAGAGAGAGAGAGAGAGTGATAGGGTGATTGAGAGGGAACGGGGGTGGAGGGATGAAGTTGTTCGTGATCCGGGGACAAAACAGGATGCTATATTGACGCGAAATTATTTAGATAGAAATACTCGCGCTCGAAACAAACCAAGCGATGTTCTTGTAATTGCTAAGAAGCTCTTCGTGTCAGTAAAATTGCAGAAAATTTTGTACATTGCAAAAAGCCCTCTTAATATAACATAGAAAACTTTCATATGGTACGGAAAGCTTTCATATCAATATATTTCAATTTGTCATCATTTTCATAATAATGATTATTACAATAATAATATTAATAGTTTGTACGACGAAATATTTCTCAACTTAAAAGAACTCGAGAAGAAAAATCGGATAATAATTTTTTAATGTTCGAAGCACAAACGATCTACTTGCAATTTTATGCAAAATTATTCTGTGGCACCTTTTTACAGACGATGGTTTGAAATTTAGCATTTAAATCGCGATATAAGATTTTAAAAAGATTAGCATTTTCTACGCTTAGGGCGCGGTCCCTCCTAGAGCTAACGGAGGAACTCTTTCAACTTTTCTTCGCCAATCGGAGAAAATGCTGGATCGCCGGTACTATCTCTGTCGAGATACTTTTTAGCATTACTTTAAGGGAACCGTGCGGGTTCGGCAATTCTGTTCTTGCGAATCTTACGCGTTTGGCACGTGGCCAAAATAACTTCGCGCGAGACCGGATCTTGTTATCTTTGCCGCCGAGAGAATGGCATGTTCTCGTCTCTCGCGTGTAATCTTATAAAATCTCATGTCTTTCTCTCCTTCGCAAGTAAAACACGAATCTTTAAAATCAAGACTCGGGCGCGCTGCACGGATCACGAAGTTAAACATCGGCGAACTGCTGGAAATGCCGCTGGATCCTTGCCGCGGTTTCTTGTGCCCTCGCACGCATTTTACTCAACTTATCTAAAGAACTTCTTAGAGTGAGATTCGCGTTTCGGCTCGCTGATCCTGACTTTTGAACAAACGTTCGAGCAGGATCACGGAAAATCATCTTTTTCAGAAACGCATATATAAGTCAGTTAATATTTGTGGACAAATATATTTTTGACACATATCTCGTTTAAACAAAAATAACTTATATCATTAACAAATAGCGCACAGATACATATTTTTTCGTACATTTTACGCGAAATTAAATTACATTATTTTTATTCGTACGAGCGATTATTTCGTCTGATATTTCAAACAAGAGCGCTCTGCTGCTCGTCGTTTAACAGCGCGATCTCCTTTTGCGATACGAGTTGTACGAGCGCATTGCATAGTCGATATTTCTTGCGCGACGAATCGCGGAACTCTCGCCGGATGTATTGGGAAAAACGCAATGAAAAGTTCACGTTAGAGACTTGGATCGGGCGCCGAGAAACTTCTGTCTCGAATTATTGAGGCAGAATAAATAAGCAAAACGGGGGATGTCCACGAATCAAAGGATCCCCCTCCTCTCTCTCTCTCTCTCTCTCTCTCTCTCTCTCTCTCTCTCTCTCTCTCTCTCTCTCTCTCTCTCTCTCTCTCTCTGGCTCTGCCTTTCTTCGCTTCTTTCGCCGTGTAGGAACTCTTTAACGAGTATCAACGATAATAGATATACCCCTCTTTCTTCCCGTATCCCCGGGGGTTCCTCATTGACGTTATTATTATCGCCGGCAATTATAAAGATATCGAAAAGGATTATTCTTCCCCAACTTTCTCTCGATCAACGAGTCACTCGCGAAAGAGAAGCGATACGGTCTTTTTTTTTTTTTCAATATCACCGCCGCAGCTGCACAGCGTAAAGAGAGATGCTACATATGCAAAACTTGCAAAATCCAAAAAGGGCCCTTACACTCTCACGACACGAGACAAGAAGACGTTAGAAAAAGGGAGCGGGCAGCTTGCGCTTAACATCGTAAATCTGTCAGAACGACGCAGCGTCAGGGTCAGGTTGATTACCCCTTTCGCGAGACACAAGATATGTAATTACTTAACGACTTATTCATGATAACGCGATCATTAATTCGAAGTTGCACGACGGGGCTCGGCGCCAGCGTCGCACGGCGCTCTTTTTGTATGCGTAGCGTACACACGTGCGGATATAGATATACATATAATGCACACACACACACACGCACTTAAATGTCTTTACTTGTGTATTTGACAGAACGACGAATGTCGATATTAAGCGGAGAAGGTTGCTTTGTGCAGGTAACAACGCAAATATCAGGTGAGAGCCGAGAGACGCGTCTCTCGGCATCCCCCGGCATTTCTGCCGATTAATGTATGTGTATATATATATATATATATCCGGTGCACACACGCATGTGCGTGCAAATGCACTCGCGTGAGTGGAAGCGAATCGCTTTTGAATATCAAACGGTCTTACGCAACGAGAACACTCCGAGCCGAGCCTAGAGCTTAGAGTCTAGCCAAGCTGCGTCGTGCGTGATGAGGCGGAGAGCTCTAAATGGCTTCGAACCATACCGAGACGATTAAACAATCCGTTCCCTGTGATTATCCAGCTGTTCATTCGTTTACACTTTGGACGCGTTTGTCCTATGAGCGGGGATATTAATCCTTTCAACGGCGCGAACGGTGCAGCATGGCATTAATTGCACACACGAGGATTCTCGTCGTTTCTCTCGTAAAGCCCGGGGATAATAGCGCGTTTTTTGTGCATTTTTTAAAATTATTTCCGATACTAAAAGAGAATTATATATCGCTTGACAGAATTAATTCTTCGTTTTGGTGAATCAATTTCATAAATTATCGTTTAATCATAAATCGCGTACGGAACAAGTACAAATCATTATTTAAATCCGCTTTCGATAATCTATAATTCCCGACAAGAGAGACAA
>OX424445.1:2853803-2911303 GCA_949152495.1 Lasius fuliginosus | reverse complement strand
CATCGCCGACGATTATCATCCCGTCGGTTATAGAGCATTTAGGGATTTAAACGCGCAACATTCGCGCGTTACAGCGAAAACGCGATCGATTTAATCGCGTGTGGCTGAATACGTTTAACACGTTATCAAATCAGATCTCGTAGAACAATGGTCGGCAGATTAACCGCGTATACGCATATCATTCGCGTTTCGACGACGGGGCGTAAATCCTCGCGGCGGAGCCACGAAAATAAATAATCGTTCTCCGTAGTTTTTTTTTTACGAGTAGCCTGTACTCCGGTCGTACTTGCGATCGTATTTAATTTAATCGTATGAAATTTATGCACATTCCCCTCCTCGCCTGTGTGCTATATACGCTTATAAATCAGTTTGGTCGACATTTTGTATCGCGTGTAACGTGCACACGCAGGGGTTGCCCTGCCGTCGCAGTCTCTACCCTCTCGAGGTGGCGCGATGTGCAAACTCCATTATAGAAATTTTTCCCTCCGAAGGCTGCAAATATTTTACGATCGATCGGCTAAAGGGAGACGGGTAAAGCGCGCACGTAGCCCAGCGAAGGGCGACCGAGGAAAATTGAAGCGAATACCGCTTGCCTGCCCGCATTACGATAGGTCAGCGTC
This sequence comes from Lasius fuliginosus, assembly GCA_949152495.1. NCBI lineage: Eukaryota > Metazoa > Arthropoda > Insecta > Hymenoptera > Formicidae > Lasius > Lasius fuliginosus. The sequence continues at coordinate 2,910,683 of OX424445.1, read as the reverse complement.
GAAATTGCAAGTCTTCAAAGAACCCATTAGCCGGCACAAAGTGACATAAATCGCGCTTAAACGCGATACGACCGCGCGTTTAATGGGCAACAAGATTATCGCGTAACTTAAGAACAAGCCCCCTCACTTAAAAATACTCCACTTAATCTTAGCTCGCTCGCTCTCTCTCTCTCTCTCTCTCTCTCTCTCTCTCTCTCTCTCTCTCTCCCCCTCACCCTCCCCCCTCCCCTGCCTACTCTTTACGATAAGATCTCTGTTATGTTTTCAACCGAACGAATGCATCGCGGATCTCTTGCACGAGATATCGCTTTGCGTATTTGTTTTATCATTAGAGAGTTAATCGTTAATTTTGCATAGATTTTTATTTTTTTATAATTTTTGCAAATTTTCTTCAAAATAGAGAAGCATGTCGGGAGAAGGTTGCATCACACTGATGAAGTCGAGATTAATAGCGTTTCTCGTTCAATTACTCTGACGTGAATTTACGATGCCGCTAATGTTGTTACCTTAAAATAATGATTTTTAGAGCCGAAAGCGACCTTCGCTCCATGATGAAAACTAGCAGGCAGACAACGGAACGATGCATTACGCGCATAACGCGACGTGTAAATTTTGAAAACTTACATTAGGAAGAGTCTTTTACTTAAGATTTCTTTTATTTACTTCAGATCATTAAATACAAAAAAAAAAATCATTTTATTTCAGATGTTCCAAATTAATTTTGCGTGCAAACATTTTAAATTACGAAACGAAACGAAACATTTTCTCGCGAATAATTGTTATACGCCATCGCGTAGTTCAAAGTGAAAACCAATCTATACAATTGATTATACAGTTGATAATTTCGTAGAACAACTTCGAGGCTTTAAGCGATCTTTTAAAGCGCTTATCGATAAATTCACCATTGTTTAATTCAAGCAGAGTAATCCGTTAAAGTCCATAATTTCCCTGAAACTTGTTAACGAAACTATATTGTTCTGATTCACAGGCTGCTTCGATTTATGTCTGCCTATAATAATAATCTTTTCTAACAAATTTGATTTTTATAATATATGAATTATATCTATACGGTGCCGCGTAATAATAAATAATCTATAAGTGCAGCTACCGATGGCAGTAATTATGCGATTAAAGTTGCCAGCGAGTTTTAATGGGTTGATCGGCGAAGGCAGACAAGCGAGGGATTAAAAATGCCGATATCGGAGTTCGTATCGATCAGCTGACGCGCGTATATCAAGCGAGAGAAACTTTCGGCGGAGACGTTAGAGAGAATGACAGAGCCCGGTTAAGCAACGGTAAGAGAAACAAGGGGTTTGGGAGGAGGGAAAAGGGGGTTGCTACGCGCGGGCCCTTCTTATTTCGTCCGTGGATAGAAAGCTAGCTGCGAAATATCAGCGAAATTGCTGCTGGAACCTCCTTGACGGCGTATTCGACGAGTTTCTCGGTTTGAACGTGCTTTATGCAACTGCGGGTGTGAGAGGGACGAGAGGGAGGAAGGGGGTTTAAAGAAGCGAATATAGAAGATAAGTTATTGCTCGTCGAGGTATGCGCGCGGCTACGTATTTCCTTATATACTTTTGCTCGCGCGGCATCTTCCCTCCTCATTCCGCCGTCTATTGTCGGCAGGATTACCAGTTGAAGGGTGTTCATGAACGCGGCGGCGGTATTGCGTCATTCGTCTAGATTTAAATCCATTTGCGGCCGGCAAATCTTATATAATCGCACAGCAGCCGGCAAAGCGTATCGCGCATGACCTGATGTTTCACTCGCATAAAACGGCGCGTATCCTCGCGCCCGCTACTTCATGGAATAGCTGTACGATTGTGTCCCGAAATTATCGACGCTGTTTAGAAATCACGAGTTTCGCGATCGTTTCGAGAAGCCGATTTTTTTCCAACTCTTTAATTATAAATACAAATTCAGGTAAGAAACGGTCTAATAAGAGCCAGGCGCAGAAATTAGGCGCAACAATCTTGTTTTTAAATTCTTCTCTATTTAATTTATTATTACGATTACAAATTAAATAGGGAATAATTTAAAAACATGTTTGTTGCGCCTAATCTCTACGCTCTTATTAGCCCGTTTTCTATCTGAATTTGTATTTATATATCAGAGCTTTTTCATTTTATTATATCTTTAATTGTAAGTATTTTTTAAATAATCTTTATATTAAAATTTTGTTAAAGTCAATAGTTGGTAATTGAAAGAGCCGTTAGTGCCTTGATATTTTTGTTAGGGAAAAAATAAACGTGAAATTCGTCAGAAAGAATCTATTTTTAAAGCATTACTCACGCATTCCTGTGAAGGTATCCTTTACATTTTACCAGGTTTATATCAGGCTTGCGTCTGCAGAGATCAAGATTGATAAGATCTTTCTTCGGTTACGATAAAATCATTTCGCATAAGACCCCGTTTCAAGATGATGATTGCACGAATGAATATTAGAAATTCTTCAATCGTTATGCGCGATTATGTATTTCTCGCGGATTCGGTGGCATTTTCCGCCATTTTTATGGATAAAACAGACTGGTCGCAAACGGTATTTTAAAGAAAAGGGTCAATTCCGCGCGTAACTCCCGCATTCCTGACATTTCTCACAGTCTGGCACCGTCGAGCGTGAAATATTTCCTGCTCAAGAATACGGAAGATACGCACGTTCGACGGAAGACGCGTCTAACGCAATCGACTTGTCTAGTCTCTCTTTCTGCCTATTTCGTCATATCTCCTGCTTTCTCCATTTCCTCATTATTCCCTGGCAAGTCCCTCGCGAATCCAAGTCTCCTCGTTTCAGTAAAGTAAAGTTCAGTAAAGTAAAGTTATTTCCCTCAGTTTTATTTATTTCTCGAGTGCAACACGATTGGTCGGTTTTTTTACGCGACGCGTCCACTCGAGATGTCAAAAGAGGAAGGGAGGAGAGGGACACGCTCGACGAGGAGGCAGGAAGGCGAGCGAGAATGGAAAAGAGAGGGTGGATAAAACGAAGAAGAGACGGGCAGGAATGGATTCCAGAGACCACCGTATGTATACGCAGGGAGAAGAAAACGAGGTGTGAAGCTGTGTCGACCGGGATCACAAAGCGTTCACGAGCGGCTCGCAAAGGGACAATTTGCGCGGTAGATGATCTTGTTTATACGTACCGGGTATCGATTTACCGAGATCGAGGTATTCGCGAACAGACGGGCTCAGGAATCCGGGCGGCACGGCCGGCGCTTCGTTTGTCGGATTGTTCCTCTCGTCCACCGGATCATCGTAGTAATAATCGTCCTCGTCGGGATCGAGCGGCTTCGCCCGTTTCGACACCTTGTCGCTCCGACCGTCACGCGTACCGTCTGTAAAAGAAAAACCATCTAAATATTACACTTAGCTTTCTAAATATTATGATACAATTAAAGTTCGGATAATTTATCTACGGTTAAATTTTTGCGAAGTTTCTCACATTTAAAGAATTAATTTTTTTTTGTAATTAAAAGATTTGCAGGGTACTCGCTGTTTAAACATTTAAAAGTCTTGTTTCTTTATCGAAGCCGACATCAAATTATAATTTCAGAAGTGGACAGTTATATAATTTTTTTTTTTTTTCGAAATGAATTAATTTTTTCGTATTTCACTCGAGTCTCATAATATGAATTGGTAAAATATATACGGAAACCTTTCTTTTTTTGTTGTTTATGCATTAGTAAATGCACATGTATAACTCTCATCTGCATATGTTCAAGCATATTTCATAGACCTTATGTGACAATTATATTTCATTAATCTATTATTGAACACGAATGATGGTTGATGTGTGGGAAAGACAACTAATTTATCTTGACACATAATTTTTCGCCTCTGACGTCATAATTCGATGTGACATTGAGGGACCTTAAGCATTCTAATTGATAGAAGTCCGAGTCAAATTTGTTGCGCCACGGGACTAATGGCTGCGTTATCCTAATTGCATTGTCCAGCCGCCCCTTTTTCCCCATATTAATTCGCATGATTGAAGTACCACTGTTTCCACTGTGATTTTCTTCCTGACGAGTCTCGTCTGTATGCGAAAGAGAAAGATCGGGAAGGGGAGAAGGAAGCACCGCGCCTGTGCAGCCTCCGGGGACTTGGTCATTTGAGCAATCTGAAATTTAAATCATTTGAAAATTTGCGGCCGACCGTCACGAGGTGCCTCCCGGAGGTAAACAAATTTTTACAGTCTCTTTAATTCATGCGGAGGAACGATTTAATCGATATTGTCGCTTGTTTTTCCTCCGGGAGGAAAAAACAATGCCGCCGGTGTACCGCAAATGCATACGATATGCGTATTTGCGTTCCAGATGCGTTTCGTCCGATTCGCAAGATTCCTCCTGTCGTACGTATTCTCGCTGAATATTAATATCGTCGTTCGCAGGGATTTTCGCGGAAACCTTCGCTCGAAACATATTTGCGCTTTATATACGCCGCGGTGCATCTTTACCAGGCACGTCAAACATCCGGTAACTTCCCGAATACGCGATCGGCTCGATGTCGAGAAAGACGGACGATAACACGGTTCAACAACGAGGACGGTCGCTGCAGTCCCTGAAATTAATTAGCACCGGACTCCCGAGGCGTGTTAATTTCATTACCGAATACGTAGCGGAGTCGCGTCGACCGAATATATCGTGAATAACGCAGTAGATATTGGTCGACGCGATGGTGGCCGCAAAACTTGGACGGCTCTCTTCCCCGTAGGTGTACGTATCTCGTGAAACTTTGCGCCGTCCGTTGGCGTGAATGGACCAAGTTTCGTCTCGGTCGGGGACTGGGTCAAGCCTGGAAAACCTTGAGTCTCCGGCTCTCTCTTTAGAATAAAAGTAGCGGCTGCTAAGACGAAAAGTTGCCGAGGAAAATCGACGCGGATATTGTATGCGTCTCTGTAAAAAATAATTAAGAAAATACCTATAACTGTAGAAATTGAAACGTTCTTAATAAATATCGAACTTTAAGAACACGAAATAAAAAATTCTCATGCTCAGTTCGTAATTAAATAATTAATTAAATATAATTTTGTTCTCTACAACAATGTCATTCATTTATATGTACGGGAACGATTAGTCAAGCTCTCATTACAATCGTATAAAATGTACGAGCGAATTTTCCCGACAAATTCGACCGCGTAATCGCGATATGAAGTCCTTAGTAGGACGCATTATTTGCGCGCGAGGTAACACAATCGAGGCAACGCGAGGCGGTTATTCCGGTTTACGAAAGGCTGCGCGGAATCCTACGTGTTCATTCTATTTGATGCTGGACTTGCCGCGTCCGTGCCGCGGAGGATAATTAACAGCTCATCGACGAGGCGAACTTTATGCGTCAAAACGCCGCCGCGGATTAATTCGCGCGCGGGAACAATACATCCGCACGCGCAGAATTTGCAATCAGACGGGCACACGGACGTGATTTTTACGTCCGCTATTTTTTTCCCTCCCCTTTCTTGTGCGTGAATCTGTGCATCATCAATCGCGCATAAAACACGATTTTAATGTTATGCTCGACCCGAAAATTGTAAATACTATTAAATATCGCGAAATATTTCCGCTCATGCAAACGCTGCTCGACGTTCACGCACGTTTTAATAAATTATACTCTCGTTTTTCGGAACGCAATACCACGCGTGCGTCCATAACGGCAGGGGAATAATCGTTACGATTGTGAAAATTTACGCGCCATTTCTTATCGTATTGTTCGTTGTTTGTTGAGCATCGTCCTGAAATATCCGGTCTCTACATAATCGCATAAATACACGAGTGACGTTATGATGTTAATTCGTATTTAATTTCGTTCAATAATCTCTTTGCGGCGGAGTGGCTGAGAAATTACTTTACGATATAAATAGAAGTATATGATCGTTACTTCTTCAGCTAGTTTTACAATTGCGTGTCCGTAGCTCTTCATCCAGCTGTATGCATATTTACATTTTATGTCGCTCGCAAAAGGGGGAGGGATCGAGTTCCAGAGTATAATAAATATTGCCTATCCATCCGTTCGCCTTAGTTTTTCATTAAAAGAGCAGAAAGGAGCGCGAAGGAAAAAGAGCCGCGCGCGTCGTAACTATTTTCTGCGTTTTGTGACGTGCAAATATCCCAGGGAAACGGGCGCTTTAATATCGCGCTGCCGTATGAAAATTCGCCAACGGAAGTACAGAGAAAGAGAGAGAGAGAGAGACGCGGGGGGGGGGGGATAGGAAGGACACGCAGGGAGTGCAAGAGGCGAAAAAAAAAGAGGGGAGAGAATGGAAAAAATATGATCGTCTTCTTCCGCGAGAACGTTCTCTCTCTCTCTCTCTCTCTCTCTCTCTCTCTCTCTCTCTCTCTCTCTCTCTCTCTCTCCGGTACGTGTTGGAAATGTGCCGGCCGCGTGTATCGTTCACGTGGACGAGAGAAAGAGAGAGAGAGAGAGAGAGAGAGAGAGAGAGAGAGAGAGAAAAAAAGAAATGCCTTCGACCACGACTACAAATACCGATATTTCGCTAATTCGTATTTATCCGCGCGTGACGCCGATTATGCACGCGCGTGCATCGAAACGCAGCGGGGCTCCGAACACAGACGGAGGGATCAGGCGACCGAGCGCACGAATGCAGCGGAATGCACGCTCATTATCCGAGCAACATATTTCCTTGCACGGGCTTCAAAGGACGTTAAATATGTATGACGGTACGAATAATGTGAGATGTACTCGCCGTGCGTTATTAACAATTCGTTACTGTGTGTGAAAGCCTGTCGTCGATTTTTATTTCATTTAATTCTGACAAATCTCACGCAATATCACATAGAAGTCAGTGCCTCCAAGGAGATGTATAAAAGGATCTACAATTTTCTTCGATATAGAATTATCTCTCTTTGTCATGCGACGACGATACGTGCTTCCGATATCAGATGAGAGCGTTATATGATGTATGCGCGATAAAATATACATACTCGCGCGATAAAATATACATACGAGCGTGATCAAATAACATTTGTTATATTAAATGCCGCGGACAAACAGGTGTAATTATTCGGCCGGTCTGATCGAATACCGAATAATTATCAAATGCTCGATATTGCCGCACCGGCGGCGTAAAAGTAGGTATTAAGCGTACTCGACCCGGAACTAAATTATCATGCCGGGGGTGTGTAATAACGCATGCATGGACGATCGCTACTCGCGAATCGATTCCGACCGGCCTGAAGCAGTGAAAAATTCGAAAAAGAAGCTTCTATTTCCGAAAGACAAATCGGGATATGACGCTGCTCTTCGCCGAAGGCCAGCCATCTCCGTGTGTGATAATTAACTATCGATCGGCCGCGCTTTTCTTCATTAGTTGGCTTATTTTCGGTGACCTAATTATTGCCTTATCGTTCTCTCGCGCTTAAGAAGAGAAGCCGCGATCGACGATAATTTAAAAAAAAAAAAAAAAAACGGAGCCCGTCACAAAAGAGTGACCGTTCATTGCGGAAATTTCAAAGTTTGCGTTTCACTTTCTGCGACTCTGAAAAATCGTGAAAAGTCATAGAAATTTTGGAAAACCGCTGAAAACTACGATTACCGTTACGATTATTATAATTGAAATAAATGGATGGAAATCATTTACAATATTTTCATAATTATATAATTTAAATTTAAATAAGAAATAATTTAAATTTATTATTTTATTAATTTATCATTTTTATAATTTAAATTTTAGTTAATTAAAGAAAAAGACTTTGCTACACGAGAGACACTATCTTACACTAGCTTACACTGTCCACGTAAGGATTCTGCGGTTGCGCAATCTTCTTCTTTCAATAAAGATCGAAGTATCCTTGTAGATCGAAGGAAGACTTATTCCGCGTCTTAGGAGAGCTTTCACATACGCGATAAAATTCATCTTAATGGCTACTCCTCGGTTTCCGCGAATTATGATCGACGGGATATAAACGTAATCGACATAAGATGAACAATTTGAAGGAAGACTTTATATAATTCAGAATTATATATATTTATATAACATCGCACAACGGCAAATTAATCACACGATTTGTAATCATAAAACGTAATTGGCAGATCTTTCACATTCCACCCTCGTATTATCAATATGTACCTATAATTAACGATATTTTCTGATAAATCAAAGCAGGATTTATTTACTGTTCTTTACATTACAACCGTACGAATAAAAAATCCGAAAGGTATCGTAATCGTAAAACACACAGTTGCTACTTCCGACCGCGAAGGGGGATTGAAACCGTAATCGCGATAAATTGCGGGGATAAATCGTTGTAAATATGATACCGCAAACCGGTAAACAGTAAACGGCGGTAACCTGCAAAGGAAATACGGAGGAAGGGAAGAAGGATGCCGATGATAGAGAGAAAGGAAGGGGGAGAGTATAAGGTGCTCGTTTAACCGACAGTCGTGTTATCGACGCGCGTTCCTTTCGGCACTCTTTAAATATCCTCAAAGTATTTATACGCTAGAGAACTCGATCCCAATCTCCTGGAGGAAATGGTGGAAGCGGGGAGCCGCGCCGTGTCATGAAATCTCGTATAACCCGACTCGTGATCTGACCGAGAGAGATGATTTTCACGTGTATCGCGTCTTCAGGGTACGCGACTTTGCCGCGCTGACTCTGCTAAAAGACGTCACTCCGGAAACGAGACACCGTGGAAGGTGGAGCCGTTTATACTCCGGTATATATGTATATACGCGAAGAAATTCACGGAGCGGGTCGCGGGGTGAGGAGGAGAGAAGCATCGGGGAAGAGAGAGCATCTCATCATCTCCCTTTTTCTCGTTCTCCTTCTCTTTCCTTAGCGACGTGCAGCTGGGCGGTAAATAGAGAGAAGATAGAACGGCAGAGAGGGAGAGATCGAGCGAGCAAGATCGCAGTACGGTGTTTACAACGATGAGGAAGAAGAACCTTTTCGCCATGGTCGCCGTTAAAAGGAGGGCCTTTTAACGGCGCAAAGAACGATCCGCGCCGCCTTTGTGCTCCCTCGCCTCGTCCACCAGCCATCGGGCCATTTAATTGTGTGCATCCTGCACCCTTACCATATCTACGCCCGACTCAACCCCCCGCGCCAACGCCACCCTTCTTTGACTGGCCCCTCTCGCGCCTCTATTGTTCCGCCGCGTGTATATTTGGCCCTTGCGAGTTTCATACTTCTTCAAGTTTTGTGCTACTCGAAAGTGTCACTACTACTACTTGAAATGTTGTAGAGATATCGCTGTGCTTCATTATCAAGATGATCAATCATCATAGAGATGATTCTTGTATATAATCATATCAAGTTGTGTGTTTCAATGTTATTTTGTCAATTAGATATATTTTCGACGATTTTATAAAATTATTATTTTGTTTGAACGTAAGATACTCTAACCGCTGTCCTACCTTAATCCCTCTCGTCTTTCCTCTCCTCCGTTATGGCACGTCGCTTTTTACGCGCCGCTCCTCGCTGTTTGCGTGCGCATGTACGTAACATCGCGAGTTTTCTCATCAAAGGGGAAATAATTACGTAGGTATCTGTTGTACCAATACCAACCCCTCGCGAGTCGGGGCCACGGTAGCCGAGGGCACTCGCTGCGTGCGATCGAAGTTACGATTCTCGTGTTCACGATGAAATTTCAGACCGAGCGAAGAGGAGAAGAGGGGGAAGGCAGGGTCGCGGGAAGGAGAAGGGGGGGGGGCAGGCGGACGCGCAGAAGGAGAAAGGCGGAAAGAGGGTGGGTTATGGCAGGGGATGGAAACATAGACGAACGAACGGGCGCTGCTTCGGGGCTAAACACATCGGCAGAGCAACGGGACGCGGATGGTGGTGGGCGAGGTGCAGGAGAAGGAGAAGAGTGGTACGGAGGGTAGGATGGGGGGGGGGGAGGGAGAGGGAGCTTCGTTAAATAATTAATCGATCCGAACCGCCCGACTGCCAAGGATTCCTTCCTCTTCCTGGTTCCGCACAAACGGGATGCGTTTTCTGAGGTTTTCCGGCACGACGGTCGCAGGTGCATCAGGATGGCGCGGCTCTCTTTATGCATCGAATACAACGAATACGTCGAATGCATTTTATCGCAGAACGAGAATTACGATCAAAAGACGACCGAAAGATCTTTCTGCCCGTAAATTTCAAGATTTTCGCGTCCTTGGATCTCTATCGTTAAACGCTCTGGACCTTCGGATGCTGAAAGCTACGAATTTTATCTTTTTCTTTTTTCTTTTTTTTTTTTTTTCATTATTAGGATCCCTAATCTTCGAATCTTTATCATTAAACGCCGAGTCTCTCTCTCGGGCCTTTGAATCATAATTATAGTTTACTGGATCTTTTCGATCCTTTTCACTCTTGCGTTACGTAATTCCGCTCGCGGGACGAACAACGGACGACTTACGGCGCATGATAAATCATAATGCTAGTGCGTTATTATTAAATGCGTAATGACATTTATGGATACGTCAAAGCGGGAGGGGAAAAAATCGTTTAACTGCGGCGCCGTGCGCGCGTAGAGAGCGATCTGATATTAATGACTCTTCCATATTTTGGACTCATTAATCTCGCTAAAATACACGGTAGCCGGTAGCATAATATGGACGAACTGCATTAACTGCAACAAACGTATCGTGAATAACGCACTAGGCACGTATCGCTCTTTGTGTCGACATTCATTGCGCGCGCGTTCTCTCTCTCTCCCTCCCTGCCTCTCTAGGAGTTATTACAATATTTAAATTTTTAATTGTCCGCTGTGTATTATACGACGTATAATTAATTGCCCGCCGACACATGAATAAGTGAAGCGCGCGCTGCATTTAGTAAAGCGAGTGTATTTCGCATGCGCCGTTGTAACCACTTTCGAAATCACCGACAAAAGAGTTTACCGCCTTCTTTCCCTGAAATTTGTAAAAGCACCCGGCATAATTGTGGTCATTATCTCGCGGCAGTAATGTCTTGTGTCTTGTACATTGCGCGCGTTAGCATAATCCTCACTATGTACAGAGACCAGCATGATCCTTATCGTATTAATGCCGAAAGACTTACGAGGTGTGACAATAAAGTTTTGAGAATAATTTATTAAAAAATTTTATTTTAAAAATTAAATAGAGAGATGTGAGACCATCACCTTCAAAGTAGTTTTGAGACTATTTATACGACGCATTCCAGCGTTCGGATCCATTGATCATAGCATTTCTAATACTCACTTTCCTGTATATGTTTTAATACCCGCGTTACATTAATCTGAATGTCTGAAACTGACTGAAAATATGTTCCCTTTATGACTCCTTTTAATCGAGGAAATAAAAAAAGTTACAAGGAGACAAATCAGGTGAATACGAAGGCTGCTCCAACGTTGTGATGGATTTTGAAATTAAAAACTCTTTCACTAGAATGGCTGAATATGCGGAAGCATTGTCATGATGCAAACTGACTCGTTTGTGAAGCCTTTCCAAAACTTGAAAATAAAATTGTAGATTGACAGTTTATTCGGTGAAACAAACTCTTTGTGGACGATTCCTTTTCGATTAAAAAAGCAAATTAACATGGTTTTCACTTTTGATTTTGACATTCTCTTTTTTTTTTTTTTTTTTTTTTCTTTTTATTGTCACACTTCGTATACAATTTAAAAAAATCCTGGTTAGTATTGTAACAAATTACTAGTATTTTATAATATTTCTTGGTAATTATTGCAATGATTTTTATATATTTTTTCTCTCTCTCTCTCTCTCTCTCGAATGTAAATAAATAAATAAGGTTTTTATTTTATTTTTATTTTCGAACTTTACACACACAGGCTCGCGATACTCCCGTTACGTTTTTGAAATTAGATCGTCTTTTCTAATACAAATCTCGATCTCCACGCGAACTCGATATTTTTGCCGAAAATATCCCGACGTCCGGCGCTTTGATTTTCCGAGAAGGACGACATGTAGACGCAATGCGGACGGTAAAAACGTACATGCCGGCTAAACATGACAAGGTAGGTAAGCGCCCTATCTCGGACGCAGGAAAGCCTCGAAAGTTTTGCTAATTATTCCATAAAGAAAAGAGTGACGCGCTGTTGTGACGAGACCGTTCACGGAGTTTCAAAGTTACGTGAATTCAACGATTTCGAACTTCACTCGTTGCGCACAGAGAAGCACGGATGTGTTTCTTTCTACGGAAAAAATTTTCTTCGGCGCCGCCATAATTAGTGAAATTTCCATAAAAAAAAGTAAACGGATATTATAGCGCGGTTTCTTTAACAATTTAATACATACATCCATCGAATAACAAAAAAGACGTCGTCTATTTCGAAAAAGCTTTTCAGTATATTCTCTATTATTTTTTATTTACTCAATTTTAAGAGTGATTATATTTCAATATTTTTATTTTAAGTGATGATTACCCGACGAAAAAAATTTCGCATTCCTTATAAATTTGCGCCTTATAATATCCTTATAATTTCTGTCATTAACTTCGAAGATGAGCTTGTAACGGCCGTTTCATTTTTCTGTTAGAAGCTAAGAGATAGTCCGCCGAGATTAGATCCGCGCTTAATGGTGTCCCTAAACGATATTGAACAATAAATCTTAATAAAAAATCAAGCTACATATTGCAGAATATTCAAACTAAGTAAAATTTAAATCTTTATTAGATTAGTCTGCGCTATTTTAGACGATTCTGAAAATAATTGTCTATTTACATTTTTGTTTTTATTTAACTCAGGTAGCATTAATACATCAGTCTACGATTTGCTGATATACTGACAGTATATCAAGTCAATAACAAGTCAATCAGTCTGCTCGGCGCTGCCGAGTGATTTATTCCCGTCTACTTTATACTTTTTTCCGGATCTCGTCGATATTTCTTTGTGCTGCAAGGTTCTCATCAAGATTACTAGACGCATTTTCTTCGAGCAGAGCGAATCGAGACAACACGGCGCCACAAACATGACAGATGAGAGACGAGAAGGAGAGGAAGAGAGAGAGAGAGAGAGAGAGAGAGAGAGAGAGAGAGAGAGAGAGAGAGAGAGCGAGCGAGCGCTAACTTTTTCGGCATGCACGGTAGGTTAAGTCGAAACCAGCAGAAGTTAGCCAGCGTGCGAGCTTTTAATTTAAAATCCGATCCACCCTTTGGGCCGATTCACCTGCCGTTACTCTACGCCGCACGCTTAATTTGCGGTTTCCATGGAGATGCAACGACTCTGTGCGAGTGCATACAGTCGAACTGGGGAGGAGCGCGTGCGAGCGGAACGAGAAATGATAAAAAAGAGAGAATAAGCCGTTTGATGTAGAAATCAATAAGGCCGAATTTGTAAAAAAAGAGAGAGAGAGAGAGAGAGAGAGAGAGAGAGAGAGAGAGAGAGAGAGAGAGAGAGAGAGACGCAGAAACACGCCCACGTGTTCGTGCGCGCGCGCGAATGTCTGGGACGGAAAACATCGAGCGAAAATAAACGAAATGAGAGTGCCAACGTCGGAGCGTGATTTACAGTGACGAGTCATCTCGTCTGGCAAAGCTGCACACATACGCTCGGTTTTGCACAAAGCTACGCGGCGCCAATAGAACTTCTCTTTTCAGCGATTTCTCTGCGTGTCCGACCTATTTTCCATCGCTTAATACAAGGCGTATAACGCGATCTCATTGTTAAGCAAATTTTCAGCTTGTCACGGAACCAATCAATACTCGCGAATATTCGAGAATCGAATTTCGAGAAACAATGTTGCGGACTTGTGTACGCTTACATTACGTGATCATCAAGCTTATGAGAGTATAAAAATAGCCGGTCCAGATCTCTTACGATAGAAAAACATTAGACTTTATTCGTCTGATTAGAACGTCAGACTTGTATCTACAAGCGACGTGGCCGATATTATACATCAACAAAATTTCTACACATTATATAAAGAAGATTACGTTTCGGAGCGTTTACAGACAGTGACAGGGAACGGACCGTTTTCTAATGACGAGCGTTATCCAGGTGAATTATGTAGACATTACTCGTTCCGTTTCGCAAGAGTATCGCTGTTCGATTTGTCGCGAGTGGCATCGTTAAAAAAGGTTAACGCTTAGGCACGACATCCTCTCTAACGTCACGTCATGATCGGAGACGTGCTAGGAATGTTTTATATTATATTTTACGGCTCTGTTATAAAAAGGGCAACGGTCCGTCTAAATGATGAGGAAACAATATTAAATTTTTTATGCAAACTTTGAATATTTTTGATAGCGAAAAGGAAGATGAATGTCGACAACTTGCAGCTTTTATTTGTACTTTCATTAAACGCCTTTCTAAATATTTTTATATTTAGTTGCCACACGTTATAATAAAAAGATTCCATTATTTAGAATACGATAAATTATTTTATTTAAAATTTACATATATATATATATATTTTGCTTGTGAATTTCTTTATTATGAATCGCAGTTTTGTTAATTTTATTCTAGTAAGTTTAATACACATCGCGTATAATGTTTATTAAAATGATTATTTAAATTATTAGCAAACTTTCTTTTTTTTATAAATATGTAGGCATGACATAGCAAATGTTCTAAAAGATTCTAAGATTTAATTTAATCCGGCTTCACCCATTCTTCTTGAAGAATCTTTATAATGTTCTTTATAAAATTCTTTATAAAATTCTGAATAAATTTATAGATACATAGCTCCGACAAGTTCGGTTTAACTTCTCGATATTCCAAAACATTAATTGATAGAGCTTCAGGAGAAACGCTTCGCGTAAGCTCGTGTGAATACGGAATACTTACTAGTCTCGATGGTTTTCTTCTTGCGCGTCTCGAGGAAGAGTTTAAGGATCAAACACTCCTCTCGTGCGTCTTCCCTGGCGCCATCGCGAACTTTTTGGAGCTTCGACGAGAGCTTGCGACGTGAAAAACGGGAAAGTATGAGAGAGCAGGTGGCAGGGAAAGAGAGGCGAGTGATGTATTAGACATGATACTGAGAGGCACCGATATTTCAATGCCAGATACGATAGAATCCAGATATTATCAACTCCTCGGTGTATATATCTATGTCGCGAACTTGCACGACATTGCGTTCTAAAACATTGAATGTGTTCGATATTCGCGCGAGATTTATAACAAACTAGCTTTAGCTAACTAATATAACTGCAGGATGAGAATTGTGATACTGTGTTTTTCTCGAAGACAGATATCTATTAATTAAAAAAGGAAAGTGAGTAGCAGGAGGAACGCATTTGTGAACGACTCCTCGATCTCGAATTCACTTCGTGAAAAAAAAAAGAAAATTATATAAGCTAACGATTTCGCATAATTTTCATCGAACTAGTCTAGGATCGATTCTCCCAATCGTATTGTCGGGTCAGCTGCGCGTGTCCGTCATCTTCCACACGTGAACGGAAACACAGCGCGACGTAGCACGGTTTCCCCGTGGGAGCAACTCCGTGGCAGCATAAGAAAACAGTAATCACGGAATAGGAGGTGAGAATTCGAGGGACCAAGAAAGAGAGAGAGAAGATGTTGGATCGAGTTGGGTTTGTACTGTAATACGGGCCGCAATGCATACAAATGTCATTTCCACTTCTCGAGAAGCGAGACTCTCCTTCCTTCCTTCCTTCCTTCCTTCCTTCCTTCCTTCCTTCCTTCCTTCCTTCCTTCCTTCCTTCCTTCCTTCCTTCCTTCCTTCCTTCCTTCCTTCCTTCCTTCCTTCCTTCCTTCCTTCCTTCCTTCCTTCCTTCCTTCCTTCCTTCCTTCCTTCCTTCCTTCCTTCCTTCCTTCCTTCCTTCCTTCCTTCCTTCCTTCCTTCCTTCCTTCCTTCCTTCCTTCCTTCCTTCCTTCCTTCCTTCCTTCCTTCCTTCCTTCCTTCCTTCCTTCCTTCCTTCCTTCCTTCCTTCCTTCCTTCCTTCCTTCCTTCCTTCCTTCCTTCCTTCCTTCCTTCCTTCCTTCCTTCCTTCCTTCCTTCCTTCCTTCCTTCCTTCCTTCCTTCCTTCCTTCCTTCCTTCCTTCCTTCCTTCCTTCCTTCCTTCCTTCCTTCCTTCCTTCCTTCCTTCCTTCCTTCCTTCCTTCCTTCCTTCCTTCCTTCCTTCCTTCCTTCCTTCCTTCCTTCCTTCCTTCCTTCCTTCCTTCCTTCCTTCCTTCCTTCCTTCCTTCCTTCCTTCCTTCCTTCCTTCCTTCCTTCCTTCCTTCCTTCCTTCCTTCCTTCCTTCCTTCCTTCCTTCCTTCCTTCCTTCCTTCCTTCCTTCCTTCCTTCCTTCCTTCCTTCCTTCCTTCCTTCCTTCCTTCCTTCCTTCCTTCCTTCCTTCCTTCCTTCCTTCCTTCCTTCCTTCCTTCCTTCCTTCCTTCCTTCCTTCCTTCCTTCCTTCCTTCCTTCCTTCCTTCCTTCCTTCCTTCCTTCCTTCCTTCCTTCCTTCCTTCCTTCCTTCCTTCCTTCCTTCCTTCCTTCCTTCCTTCCTTCCTTCCTTCCTTCCTTCCTTCCTTCCTTCCTTCCTTCCTTCCTTCCTTCCTTCCTTCCTTCCTTCCTTCCTTCCTTCCTTCCTGTTGTATGATTCAACTACGTTCTCTCGCTCTGTCGGATGTTCCTTACTTACTGTTTTCCTATCGGCACGCTCTATCGGCTAGCGTGCTTGCGCGCGTATCGAATCCGGTAACAATCGGCTACCGAATTATGCACTTACTCCTTCCGCGGGCGATAGAGACGACGACCAATAGAGTGAGAGAGAAAGAGAGAGGAAAGCAATGCCATTGTCGCCTCTCTTGCGACACCCGAGAGTAATCGAGATCGTCGCTACGGAATCGAAATCTGCGAAGACATTTCCGTCTGTCGACGTGGCTGCGAGTCGAAACGACGCGCGCGATACACGGAATCCGCCACGTATCCCTGAAACGACAACGAGTTTCTGGACAAAGGATACGCGTCCTCCGCTTAGCGAACGAAACGGTTCCTCCATTCTCGAGCAGTCGAGAAACGCGATGGCTCGCTCGCCGGATAATGAAACTCGAAAGAGTCGCTGTAAAAGATATTTCTCGCCGCCTTTGTCGATCGTACACATTTCGTGATAATGGTGTTTTTACTTAGTCGATGTTGCGATCAGATCGAACGATCTAATTCATCGTAGAATTCTTCAGAGGGTCTCGTCATAAAATTGACGTTTCACTCGTTCGCGGAAAATCGAAGAAGTTGGAAAACTTATTTAAACGCCATTTTGAGATTATTTAATTTATTTTAAATATTTATAAGTAGAGAGATTTAAATTCAGTTTATTTTGAAACGCATTTATATCTGTAGTGCATAATAAAAAAAAAAAAATACAACTTTAAAAGTAAGAAAATGTATTTGTCTCGAGCAATGATGAATCTCTAAAGATTGCGTACAAATTTTATAAATGAACAGAATGTTCCCTTATAGCCGCCGTTGTTTTGTATAATGTACTTGCAGCGGCTCGGTATTATTAAGTGCATGATGTAGCGCGGCTTATGCATATACGGCATAATGAGTGTCATAAGAGAAACAATGTAATCAGATGGCGAGCGACGCATCGAATGCAATGCCGCGCGCACGAGCCGCATTAACGAGGCGTCTTCTCCGGGGGTAAAAAAAGAATAGAGCAACATCGCATCCAAGTGGGATTGTATCGCGAAATTCAAAGGCAGCTCGTCACACGGTGCGTAACGAGGTGTAATGCAAATCTCTATATTTGTCATTTTCACCGCAGTGCACCCTCTTCCTCTCTCTTTCTCCTCCATTCGCAGAAAGATTTTTTTTTTAAGTACGCAGACCGTGCCGATTTATTTCAACGATATATACATATATTCGCGTATGTGCGGACGCGATATTTTTTTATCGAAGAGAAAATGCATTGGACTCGTGCAAAACTGGCGTATCATTTTATGAAAATTCGTAAATTATTAAGAATTCTGATATTTTATTTTTAGTTCTATAATTCTCGATAATTTAAATAGTTCCGGCCATTAGAACAAAAAAAAATTGTCTCGGGACAAACAAGAGACACCAAATTCACGCAACGTCTCTCGCCTTGTCTTACGAGATTTTCCATATTATTTCTCTATATCAAATTTTTTAGGATATTCTATATGATACATGATAAATTCATAAATTTTAGAAAGAATTCGATCTTTGAAAAACAAAAAATGTCGATTAAAATGAAATAGCAACAAGCAAACGTCATTACCGAGATGAAAAAGTTTTAAAAATTCATTGTTATAGAATAATTCTTTGTGTAATTTTGCGTGCCTATTTATTCGCGATTTTCTAAGGGTGTGTGAAGGGTGTAATCTCCTCGATCAGAAATGCATAATAAGCCTGTTTCTGCAACAGTCGTTCTAAACAGCGTGTTAACCGCTATTATAGAGGCTAAATGGCACGAGGGAAATATAGTCGGTGGCAGTACGGGGGATTGTTTCTCGTTACTTAGTCTTATCCACCGGAAGATTCTCAGCATGTGTTACCTTTAACGGCGACAACTCCGCTCAATCAATATTCTGCACACTCAATTACGTCATTAAAATTCAGGTGACAATGAGATGAACCTTTTACAATAGAAAATACAAACCGAAAATTAACAATGATCGTCTCGCATCATTTTAAACATCGGTGATTTTTGCAAAGCTATAAGAAGAACGGCTGTTTACGCGTGTCGCTTAAAAGGAGAGACGAGATTCGCGGATCCGTAAATGGAATTCTTCGGACACGCGTGTGTCCGAAGTGTGTTGCCTCTTCCGGAAACTCTTCGGAAAGAGAATCGACGCGAAGTATTCCCGCTATTCTCTCAACAAATCCACGGCAAGTACACGCGTGAGAGACAGATGAGCCGGTTTATATTGACAGAGAACCTTGCGGCTAAAACCTTACGTAAACTCGCCGGAGTTGCGTAATCCGGAGTTGAAGTTAGACGCGCGGTGAAAGATCTCCGTAGCGTTGCAGCGCGAGAACACAACGTGGATGCTGACTGTAGACTGTCTCTGTCTCTCTGTCTCTCTCTCTCTCTCTCTCTCTCTCTCTCTCTCTCTCTCTCTCTCTCTCTCTTTCCTTCAATGAACATTCCTCTGGCTTATTTTCTTCCTTTTGTATGTTAAAATTTGATTCCTCTTGCGCGGTTATGCGTATCGTTTCGTTTATTTCGTTAACGTTCAACATCTGTGATTTATTCGCGTCTATCCCGAAGCTTCCTGACGTGGAGTGGAGTTAAACTGTTGTAGCGTCTCACGGAGATTTCCGTCTAATCATTCTTTGCGCGATAATAAGGGACTTTAAGCAGTATCCGTTCCTCATTTTCCGTTATGACCTGCTCGCATCAAGATAGCCTTTGGAATGAAAGGTTAACTCGTTCGCACGCGTAAATCTCATACGCAGGAGATCAGTTAATAATAATACGTATTTCGTGGAAACGCGCGCGCGGAAAAATTAAAGGTGTAGTGCTTCGTTTATAAAATGATATTAAATATTAAAAGAGCGCCCGACTTTTCGCTCAAGAATTCCGATGAGATGCCGTCTATCTCATGGGATTATTCTTCTATTGCCGTTGCTCGCAATTGTCTTTCCCTTTCTCTCTCTCTCTCTCTCTCTCTCTCTCTCTCTCTCTCTCTCTCTCTCTTACATCCAGCTTCGCATTCATTCGGCGAGGCAACGCGTGAAGCGATCGAAGGAAGGTAAACGGAGAAAAATCTTTCAAGCGCGTTTGACGACGGTGCGACTTTCGTCCGGAACTTGGAGGGGTGGTTTTCTTTGTAGCGTATGAGATTTTCGAGAATCGCCGGGTGAAAGAGTCGCGACGTAAGCGAAATGGTGTGTATGCGGGCTACGGGAACCGAGCACGGAGAGAACCTACGTGGCATGGCAATTGGAATGCGGACGGGAGAACCGAGAGAAAAAAGGGCTAAGGGAGAGAAAGCCCGGTCGGTCGCGCCCAGGTCGCGACTTCATTTGGTTGCAGGCTGCTGCGGTGCTTTTTTTCCCCTTTCCCTCTTTATTTTCGCGCGACGCGTGCATAATGCAGCTCTCGCGCTCCTATAGCCGGGCGCGCGTGCTTATTACACCGTGTATGCATAACAAAGAAAAACTTCGCCGCGGACAGACGACGCCAGACACGTGTGTCGTTTGTCAAATCGCGTTGTACACGGCGCTTCGAATGATCGGGCGCAGCTGGCCGCTGATTTTCCGCAGAAATTCCGAATATGCCGGGTATCTCACCCTCCGCGGAGTAACGAATCCAGATAATCTTCAGTTTCCGATACAACCGATTCGTGATATAACATGATTTACATGCGAAGGATTGAGATGTTCGAAAAAGTGTGTACGCTTCCGGGTGTTTTCTAATTTTCTATTTTACGAATCTTGCGCGAATAAACATATGGCAGTGATTTCCGCGCGTTACATTAGGCGTTTAGACGTTTTATAACGGATCTAGCTGCGCGGTGAATTTCGGGAACGATGAATGTTAACGAACGTAATGGCCTCGACTGTATTTAGTACTAAGTACTTTCGCTTACACCGCCAATTAGAGGCTCCGCGGCAGCCCAGCGAGCTATCTGCTCGAATTTAGCGGGTATTATGTAAATAGCTGGCCAGACCGGCGAATCGGATACGAATTATTCAGACGCGGGTGTTAGTTTGAGCACAATTACGGCGAATCTAGCACAATTACGATGCGTTTGTCTTGTCGGATTCTTTTTAGATGTAGCGTTTTAACGAGTCGCGAAGAGGCAAAAGGTGATCGCTCTCGAGTTATCGGTTAATCGATAGCGCGCACAGCAACGGGAGGATAATTATTCGGACAATCGCTATTGTTACGTTCGTGTCGATTATCCCGACGCGGATAATTTCGCGAATACCCGGCGATCGGATAACAATTTGTCGACGCTGATGAAAACAAGTTACGTCGAGAGACACTAACGCTCATAAGGAACGTTTAATTTGCGAACAGCGATGGTCGAGGTAACATGACCGCGCAGAGATTTTGTTCAAGCCGAATTATCTCTTTCGCGAATTGTTTTAGATGATTGCATGAAACGCACGTAATAACTTTTTCCTACTCGATAATTATATGCAAGAGAGATGTATCTCGCAGCAAAAAAAAAATATATATATCGTTTCTCGAAGGCATACGCTTCTGGAAGATCACCGCTGTCTCGGAAACGACCACAGTTTTCGACGAACGTTCTTCGTCATCGCGACGTTTTATTCGTCACCGGGACACTTTTCGGACACCCGTTGTACACACAATCGACGCCGATCGACCGCGAGCTTTTCCCGCTAATTCCCTCGCAGCCACGAGAAGGAAACGACGTAAGTTCGTGGAAACCGTAAAAATCACGAGATGATATAAAGATCTCTCGGTCCTCCCACTTTTCCCTTCTCCCTCCCCTCCCCTCCTTCTTACCACCCGAACACGTAGTTGATCTTTAATGACTTTCCGGGCTAAGGAGACTTCGGAGTCATTGCACGGTAGCGTGGAGCTCCGCATGCAGCTCCGGCGTCGTTGCAGTGGATACAGACGATCGTTGCCGGACATTTTCCCGCTCGAGACTGCTCGTCCGGTGGTCGTTTCTCGAGGCGGCAACGCGAGAGCCATATAACTGCTGTCTGTTTGCAGTAAAGGTGTCGATTCTCGATAACTTATCGCCAGATGCTTACCTCCGCGGGCGTGCTTGAAATTTTAGCGATTGTATCGACAGGAGTGTCGTGAACAGTAATGCAATACGCCGAGGAATTCCCCCGAAACTTCTCTTTACGTTACAATGGGCGAAGTGTCGGATAGAAATGTGCTTTCAACGATCTTAGATTTCAACGTTTCTTTCACGTCAAACACGTAAAAGAGAGAGATCGGTTTACGATATCTTTTATTTATTAAGATAGTCGAACTCTTGGCGGATGAAAGTTAAAATATTATTTTTTTTTTTTTTTTTTAGAGAATTTCGACACGTCTCTTATACTCTTCTGGGTTTCCTTGATTTACGTTACGACGTACGTAAATCGGATATAATCACGGTAGCGATAAGATTTTGTATTGTCTGGCGGGAGTGAGAAGCGATTAATTATTTTGCCGTGTAAGTGATAAATTGCCGAGAGTTTTAGTCGGAAGTACGTACTGACCAAACTGTACGCATCATCTCTCCCACCGAAACAGGGGAGCTATCACGCAGATGATTTATGGGGGATTCAAGTACAAAACTAGTAGCAAGAAGTTTTATTAGAATGCATAAGATATTTGATTATTTAACCGATTATTACCTGCCAGGTTTATTTCGCTCCGAGATAGGAAGACGACGGCATTTCTCCTACAAAATGTAAATAGCTGGCAATTTCTATTTAAATGTTTTGAGTTATATATACTTAACTAAATATTTTATATATCCACACACACACACACACACACACACACACAAAATTATACAATGTATACACAAATTTTGCATTAATTATTTCATAAGATGTACAATTTAAACGTCAAAATGTCAAAATATTTTATAATTTATCTAGTCGTATATTTTAAATTATTTTTATAGAGAAAAGAAGAAAGTTTGTCGCGCAAAAGCCGGTAATCTTTATATAATCGACGTTAGAGGATATAAATCCGCTATAGTCTTGATCGAAACGTATACCTGCGGACGGCTCGTAACTCTTTGGCTTTCCGGCATCTCTCCTGCGCCTTCGTCTTCTTTCTCGAGGGCGACAAGAAGCGTGACTCGCTCGACCACGTTCGCGAAGCGTGTTCGTGATGCTTAGAGAGAGAAAAAGAGAGAGAAAGAGAGAGAGTCGGCGCTCATCGAAATTCCTGCTTGACACGGCAACTCATTTCACAATGCTATCCGGCGGCTTCTTGCGCAGCTTCGACTTTATTGTCGATGAAATTTCGCGACGCGCGTTTACTAATATCCTAAAAAGGCTGACCAGTAGGGTGATTCTGTAACTTTACAACGACAATGTCGCTATCGTTACGTATCGCTGTGCATATATTTTGACATGTAAAAATATATGCGCAACGACACGTAACGTCGTTATAAAGTTACAGAATAGACCTACTGCGAAAAACACGCGACGCGATCCTGGTAGAAATTTTTTTATAACGATACAGCGCACGCATACACACACACACGCGCGCGCACACACACACACGCATACTGAAGCTGGCGTGTTATTAAAGTTAGAATCTCCTTTGCATACTGAAATCTCGCAAATTGATCCTGTTTGCAATTGTAAGCCGCACCCCGCTTTCGAAACTACGACGAAATGCACGTCTTTAGCGTTTCGCAAATATTTCGCCGAATCGTGGTACATTAACCGTGGTGTTTCCTTTTGCGAGAATATGTATTCTTAAAATTTTTTTGCATCTCTTATATCTCGCTCATAATTTATGGGCTAAATGAGTCCCTCGCGAGGGCGATTCTATGAGAGAATTGATTAAAAGGAGAAAAAAAAAGAGAGGGAGAGAAACAAGAGAGGTGATCGGATTCGCGATGTTAATCGGATTATGCAACTGTAATTCTCAATCTCCTTCGCGGATGCTGCGAGTTTACGCCAACAAAATTCCGAAACGCTTCGTTCTGTGGTTCTCTCGTATTGTTCGGTCTTCCGATCTTCGGTCTTTGCGTCGTATCGAGTATACACAAAGCTGCGAGGATACGAAAAGACAAAGCCGCAGAGAGCGAGGAGCAATAAAGCAGAGAGAGAGGGGGGGGGGGGAGAGAGAGAGAGAGAGAGAGAGAGAGAGAGAAGAGGGAAGTTGGACTTGAGGGTCGCGGCTGCGGTGTTAATCGGATTCCCGTCAATTTTCGAATCGCCTCGGAAATGAATTAGCAACTTATATACGCGTGTATACGTCGCTCCGATGAGAGGCTTAAACGTAGACAAATTCAAGAACGGAGCAACAGGTTACAGGCAACAGCAGGCCGCGCCTGCTGAGAGAAATGCTCATTGCTGACGTCGCGGCATCCTCGAGGGGGAGGACGATGACGACGACGTCGTCTCCCTCGTATTTGTTTAGCATATATTGCTATTCCCGCGCGAACGCGACCTTTTATTCGAGGGGTAGACAATAATGGAATGGAAACAAGGGGAGAAACCAAACTGGTCTCGACAGACGATCGGTTTCCTTCTGGTCGGGCGATGCCTCAAATAGGACGTCGAAGCTCCGCTCTGTGAGAAATGGAAATGGTGGTTGTGAATTGCTACGGTTTCGGAGAAACTCGTGGAGAACCGTTCAGACCACGGTCTGTTCGATACAATATCCAACGCGTATAGATTGAGTAACTATACTCGTATTTTGTGTGTGTGTGTGTGTGTGTATGTCGGCCTGTTATATATTATTTTATTATATAATCTCTCCATTTTATCACATCTTAATACTATTCTATTACATTGCTGATTTTTTTCATACGTTTAATAATTGCGACTGCTCATTGAGTGTGACTGTACATTTTCTACTATTGCATCGATTCTCTTCTGTTGCGTATATCCAAAAGTAACATACAGACCTTTCGCAATAAGACGTGACACAAGATGAACATTCGGCGTGAATCGACACACAGTTAGACGAAAAGACACAATTCATTAACGTCCATAATACGATAATTCTAATTTGTCGTCGCGTTTAGTCGCGTTTCTATCCTCAATCTATCTCCGCGTCGTCAGCTTCCCGTCTCCTTCGCCTTACTACTTTTGCAATTTAGCTATTCGCTATTTCGAATTTACGCTTCGCGACTCCCGCAAGCGGAAAATGGAGCTGCGTGGAAACGTGCTCCGTGTCACGAAGTTTCTTGAAACACTAGCGCGAATGATATAGGATAATAAAGAAAAAGTGTATACTCAAAAGAAAGCAATCGATCCCTTGTTGAAATCTCATTTAAAAGATTCCTGTACGAAGGCTCATTCTCAACTTTTTCGCCTCTTAATAAGTAATTGTTTGATTTCAATTTCTACATAGTACACAAGAATTTGCCCTTTCGCATTATAAATGTATATGCATTTATTAAAAACGTCTATCAATTAAATTCGGTTTAATTTAATTTTAATTTTAGTTTTTAATTTTCAATTTCAATTTTAATTGCAACATTACTTCATCTTCACTTTCACTTCGCTTCATTTTATTTCTTTTTCATTTTCATTTTCATTTATTCATTTTCATTTTTAATTTTAATTTTTGAATAATAAGCTTCAAAATTTATTTTATTTTATTTTATTTACTTATTTATTTGATTTGATTTGCAACTTTAACTTTACACTTAATAACATTTATTCACACTTATGAACACAAATTACAGACATATAAACTGGGAGTCATTTAAAACCGCAAGGTATGGATTAAGAAATAAATAATAAATAATAAAAAATTAAATAATATATCTATCTCATGGAATAATTTTCAATTATACCTTACTTATAAAGATTGAAAGAAATAGTACATTACGAGGAACAAAATATGTTACATAAAAAAATCAGTCAATGCCCGCTTACATAATAGATAAATGAATTTTCGTTCTCTCGTAGCTAGGAGGATAATGAGTGAAAAAAAGAAACTGAGCCGCCAATTGTCGATTAAGTCGATCGTTCTCAAAATGAAACGGCGCGGCGCGTAACATCGCGGGTATAATTGGCGGCCGCGTTTCTTCTCTCGGTGAAACGAAATCTCTGAGCAAAAAAGCAAACGCGCCGGCAAAATGGGGGGCTCCCTCGTGTATCCACGACGTATCGTCGCGTCGGTCGCGCATGCAGAAGTGAAAGTTCGAGGCTGATGAACGATATCGCGCTCTCATAATGTCGAGGAGCGTCAAACGAGCGTGTAACGCGGCGTGTAGTCGTAACACGCTCGGCGCGTTTTGCCTCTTACGCTCGCTTTAAAAAAGAAAAAAATTTGTACGCCGAGACGCTTAAGATCGCCGAGGGGAGAGAACGCGGATAGATTTTTATCTCGGCAAGTTTCAAGTGCACTCTCGAAAAATCGTCTTCACGCGTGCGCGCGTACGCGCGCGCAATCGTGCGTTGCGAAATAACCAGCTCGCTCGTTTTACGTCTAGCCATTCGCGCTCCAAGTTATCCGTGTCGAGCTTGGTCGAGCACGTGACATTATGAGAGATCCGTATTCATTCCTCGCATTCAACGTCCGACTCCGCCGTTTTCCTCTTCCCTCGTACAAAAAGATTTTCGGGAAGAAAGCGAGATAGAAATATTCATGTCAAGAGCCCTGCTATAGATACAATATTTGCGAATACAATCGAATATTCTTCCGATGAGAGGGGAATAATCCGTCTTATGTCACGTCGTCGCATAACATCTCTAACATACATAAGCGCCAAAGTGTCTCCGCGGATTTTTCGAGTCCTTTCGTGTACGCCGACTTGTATGAATGAACAAATTCACGACGATAATATCTACATGACTGCCCGAACGCGAAGCATTCGGCAACGAGGTCAATGTCGCGCGAGCCTTTTCTTTCTACTCGACTGCTGGAGGCATTCAGACATTATGCAATCGCGGGATACGCTATAGCGCGAGCTGGACCCGAGACGGGCTCGATCGTACCTGTCGGCTCGTTGCACCGGGGAATACATCCGACTTCAAGTGTCTCTGAATTATAATAATCCTTTATTTATTATAAAAATATTAGGACGGTATCAGAAAAATACGAATTAATTCGAGTTAATTAATTATTGTGAAAATGTTGTGAAAATGATGAGCAATCGCGCCTGTGTGGAATCTCTCTGTTATAAAATGAACCGACGACGATAAAATTAAACGACTAATACCTATGTCGTACGTGATACGACAATGAGAAAATTATTTATTCGCGCGTGTAGAAATATTCCGTGATAATGAAGTTATTCTCTCTCGGCAGCAAGAAGAGAGAGAAGGACAATTTATTTGTACTGGATAGGAAAGACGACGCGCTCTCGCGAAATAGAAATAATACAAGCAATTTTGATCGCCGATTTTGTTCGTAATGACACGTTACGGGAAACGGTAAATTGCGCGCGCAGTAAAATATTAGAAAGTCGATACTGCGTCAGAAAATCTCGTATAAATTAATCGCAATACCGGTGTTTTAGCAGTGACTCTCAAGAAGAATGTAATCGCGATAATATAAAGAGCAAGTCGGGGGGGGGGGGGATAATTCGACCCCGATTATATTATGTAAACCTTGGATTTTCATATATATTTATTAGAGCACAACTGCGCAAGTGTACAAATCTATCGTCGCGCTTTACCGGAAAATAATTTGTCGTGGGAGATTTGATTACTCGTTTACTTTTCGCCCATCAAGTTTTAATCGGCTTACCGAATCACACCGAAAAGGTTTTCTGTTTTGTCAACCACGCCGCGACATAATCGGATTTAACACTTTGGAGGCGCGGCTACATCTGCACACCTGCTGGGACAGCAGGTTGAATTATATTAATTTTTGACAGCGCTCCCAATACGCGTCGTTAACGCTCGGCTGCAGTGTAATCAATGCAAATTAATTGCTTGGATTTCCCTGGAGAAAAGATGAGTCTATCTTTTTTTCTCTCTCTTTTTTTTAGCTGTTAACACAAACAACTCTTGTATTCCGCTCATTAACGATGTATTATCGAGAGGATCGAAGAGAATTTGCTCTCTTGGAAAACTTGAAAAACTCGGACGGCTTAACAGACTTGGCAAGTCTAGCCTCGATAACTCGCAATATAGTATAACGTTATCTTAATCACGCCGGCAGACTTCGGAACAGACTTGCCATCATTCTCAGTTTTGCCGAAAAGACGCGAACGTCTTGCAGATCGCTCTTCGGAACTTTTCCACGCGCGAAAGTTTCGTTTAAACGTCGCATTTAAATTTCTCGTTCGTGAAACGGGGCCTTAATCAAACATCGTTATTTTATTAAGGAACGCGCTGAAGAGTTCACGGGTGCCCCTTGCAACTCCCTTGCTCCCTCCCGTGTCGCACCCTCCGGCATAAAAATTAGATCAACGCGGATTGAGAATAAGTCATCCAGCATTCTCGCACGGTCGACTTCTCTCCAACGTGGAAATTCCCTGATTGAATTCCGAAAAGTCCGAGTGAAACAGAAAGAGAGAGAGAGAGAGAGAGAAAGACGGGGAGAGCTCGTCTCCCGACGATACTTATTACTTCCGCGAGGGAAAGAAAAGGGTGTACCAAGGGTGGAGGGATAGGGGGGGGGGGGGGGGAGTCGACGAGTTGGAAGCGGCGGGATTCAACGACGGCAGTAACCCAAGGCTCTAAAACTAAAGCGGCAGCTCTGACAATTTCGATTTTACTGTCGCGCGTCCCTGATCCCCTCTCGTCACTGGAAAAAGCCCGGACGCTCGCTCAGCCCGGCGACGCGGATACTCACGTTCGGGGTGGTTCATTCGCATTCAATCGCCACCGGTGATTGCCGGGCCGAAATACGTGTAAACAGATAAGCGCGTTTTTGCAGCCGAAAAAAAAAACCGATGACGTCTACTCGTCTATTCGATGGACAACAAGCGGTGCGTCTTCGTTCGACGCACCGTTCTGCCGACTGTAATTTTATAAGAGGATTATCGCTTTTTCAGGGAAGGGATATAAAATTCCTTTTATTTGAAAAATTGCGACGAAAAATTCATCGTCGAAGCCATGAAAAGCTGTGAAAAAGACCGAGTGAAGTTACATCAAAAATTTTCTTGGCTATTTCTCTCTCAGGTTATCAATCTAGTAGTTCTTCAGATAGCTTTGCTTAATTACATTCAAGATTATTCAAGTCTGGATTAAGTTACAAGGCAATCAACTGTACAAAGATTCGCTCGGGTTTTTTTTTTTTTTTAAGTTATCTCACGCGGGAATCATCGTATCTCGAAACAATTTCCAGGATTATCGCGATAAGCGATTAGCACGCGACAAGCCGATGACTAACGGCGAAGAGAAAGTCATCGATTTTCCCATCGCGAAATGCAGACGATGTGCCTTGACTCTCGGGCCACCCTGTACATGCGCGTGAACACTAAAACCTCCTACTCTTTACGGGGGGGGGGGGGGAACTGTTGCAATTTCAGTTAATACTATAAAACCTTCGGCGTACGTACGACGCCTGCGCCAGAGCGTACAAGTACGTCCAGGAGGGGCACACAGAGCGTTATTCTCGAACCCGGAGAAGGAGAGACGAAGGCGTACGCCCCTGAGCTCGTCCGAAGTTGTCGATGGAAAGCTTCGCTTTATGGCCTTTCGTTTATACCGGCGCGAAAGTACTGCAGCGAAGAGATCTCTTCGCGGCGAATCGAAAAAACCGGCGCGATACGTAACTCGTTGCTATATATTATATATGCATACGCGCGAAAATCGGAGGTTGTAACAATCTCGCGGAGTTTGTAATAATCTCAATTTCTAATACAATCGACACAATAGAAATTCAATCTCGATCTATAATAGTCGAGCGAAATTCTTCGAGCGCGCGAGGTTTTAACCTTCGAGGATAACTTAAGGAAATATCTCTCTTAAGCTTTAAGCGAAATATCTTAATAAATTGCTTATCCTCCGCGCGATGTTATAATTCACGGATAAACGAAGGGAAATTAACACAACATCTGGCGGGCAATTAATAGGAAATATGTCGATTCGCGTGACTAAAAAATTTATCGGGTGCTTTGCCGGCTTTCCATCGTCGACAGACAAGACAGTGAATGAGAAGCCGATCGACGGGAAATATTCTGGCTATGCAGATGCATTCTATATGCGTGCTGATATTGACTATGTTTGACGACGTTTTGCATTTACGGTATGAAGTGTGGAATCGCATCTCATTGAAATGAGATATTTTTTCTTCTTGCTTTTTCCCCTAACTGTGCGCTCATCGGCATTTTATTGCGCCGATCGGTTATTCACCGATTTAAATCGCTTTCTCTTACGTTCCGATATTCTGATATGCTTAATTTGCACATCACCGATTAATACATTACGTAGCAAAAAATTTCGTTGCACTGTAATAATCGCTGCGCGAATATCGCTTAAAACATATATAAAGACGCTAATATATTTATTTTAGATACTGCTATAATAGAAATATAATTTTGTAGTAAAACAATGTATGTGAAAAGTTTCGTAAATTTTAATTTTAATATTCATCAAATGCTCGATTCTTTCTCTTCCTCTCTCTTTTTCTCTTTTTATTTTCTAAATAGTGTCAAAATTGTTGGTATAATGGTTATTTAATCTATTAAAGCAAAAGACAAAGGCGCCGTGAGAAGTCATTGATAAGCAGTCTTGTGATTTGCTTTGCGCAATCTCGTTAATCCGTTCTAGCTTTTATACATAGCTCGCACGTATTTCCTTGTTGCGTAGATCTAAAAATGACTCACGCGTTTAATCGCTCGTCATTCGCCAGGCGGATAATTTTTGCCCGGCCCCGTGGAAAGGCAAGTGACCTGAAATAAACCGGTTCTCGCACTAGCCTCACCTAGCGCAAAATAATGGATAGATTAAATTCGGCAGAATCACAGATTAATGCAGCGAGATCTAGCGTTATTACGCAATATTCAGCGGCTTGAAATTTACAAGTCATTACGATCCCGCAGATTATTCTAACCGCGCCGTTTCAAAACGCGCCACCGCGTTGAATCTAAGCCAAAATAACTCTTGGCTTTACAAATTGAGAGACGATCACTATTAGATACTACCTATAATAGAAATATAATTTTGTAGTAAAACAATGTATGTGAAAAGTTTTGTAAATTTTAATTTTAGTATTCATTAAACGCTCGATTCTCCCCCTTTTTTTCCTTTTTATTTTCTAAATAGTGTTAAAATTGTTGGTATATAATGGTTATTGAATCCATTAAAGTAAAAGACAAAGGCGCCGCGTGACTATTAAATTACTAATCCTGCAATTAATTTTAAATTGACTCGAGAAGATTCGTAAGATATTAATAATCTCGATATTGAAAGATTAAATTCTCCTTCATCTTATCCTCAAATTCGTGAACCGGTACGACAGAAAAAAAATAAATAAATCGCGCGAAAAAAAAATGGAGTATACCAACGTAGAGCCAGGCGGGAGTTGGCGCGACCGAGGGAGAGAATAGGGGGATTAAATTGAGACAGAGAGAAGTGTGTGTTTGCACCTTCGTCTTTCTCGGCGAAGGAAAACGCCGATTCTCTCGGACCTCGTCTAGAGTTTGCACGTGCTTGGTCAGTCGGTGCCGGAATTAACGTTATTTCGACAAACGCACGAGGCGGTCCTGCCTGCCGCGCTTATCGGCGCCGCTCCGTCATCCGGCTCTGCGACGCTATATATTTATAGGGGATGTGTTGCTCCGCGTCGAAATCACGCACGAAGTAGCCGCGTATTGGGAAGCGGACGTTTTGTGTTTCCGGGAATTTTGCGAAATTCGTTTATCGATCCTCGATCGACGCGTCGATATGACGATCAAATTTATACATCCTCCGTCGATGTTTCGACTCGCACGTCGTGCTCTTAAAGTGATTTCGCGAATGAGGAGAACTTGATGTAGGTCTTGCTCTCAGAAATCAGAGATGAAAATCTTTTTTTTTTTGTTTTTTTTTGTTTACCGTTACTTGCGAAAGAAAATACAGTTTTATTAATTTTACTTCTGATATATAGAGCGGCTGAAAAGATTGTCGTGCAACTCGTCATGTTAATGGTCGACGATATCGCAATCTGGATCAGAGCGAAACGGATCGTTCCGATTAGCGGGGTCTGTCAATCGTTCGAGATCATTAAGTCTTGTTCTCTTCGATTCGAGGCGAGGCGGGGATACCAACGCGCCCTGATCTCACGATCTCTCGATTCCCGATCGACTTCAATGCAATACTCCTTTCATGGCGAACGTAGGATAAGGTCGATCAATTTCGTAACGTCTGTATGCCGTACGCTCACCAAAAACAACGTTAAAAAGTATCGGAGAAGTCCCCAATACGTCGCATACTCTAAAACGTACAAAGATATTTAATTAATATTAGATAATATTAATTAAATATCTCTCTCATATAGGATATTATATAATATATTAATTAATACTATCTAGTATTAAATATTTTTAATATTATCTCTCTAATGTTTTTTAGAAATCTAAGTATTGAAAAGTTTATGTTATTAAAATCCCAAGCTTTGGTCATAAAGTAAAAAAATGAAAGAAAATTGCAAAGTAGGAAATAATCGTTGGAAACCACGCCAAACTATATAAAAATTCCAATACAAAATTAATTATGACATACTTAAGTGATTACGCCTGAGATAATGTTTGTGTGAATGAAAGTGCGTAATGTTACGCGGCGGAGATTACGAGTGCGTGCGAATAGATGCGCTTGCGAATTAATATCCGCACGTGTTGTGTGCTGTTACATATACATAGTCGTGCCATGGGATTGTATTTTTCGCGTTGTAACTTTGACGGTTGCTATTTACAAGTTACACCGGTCGTATGACGGCTGTATAATGCGCCTCGCTTCGCCGATATGAAAGACATTATCGATACTCGAACTTTATAATTGGCCGCTAACGACACAATATATTGCTGCCTCTGTTTGAACACGATCGCGAAATTATAATGGACGCGCACAATCCGCAAACGCACCGCCGATACAATTACACAAATTAAATAATGAACCACGCGAGAAAATTTAGAAGTGAAAGAGTATGAAAACCGAAATAATTATTTACATTAGAATCAATCGTGCGTATATCAAAAGAGATGAAGTTAAGTCACTTTAACCCTTCTGTCAATAAACGAATACCCGGGTATTCAAAGCAACTTTAAATGTTAAAAATGTGTCGGAACTTTTCTCCGCCCGAAACAAAATACAAAGGGCCTTTGTATTCGGAAACCTAAAATATAACGGGAAAGAATGTTCGATGCCCAGCAGCTGCTAAAATTAAGAAATTGTTGCAACGCAATGTGTCGGAAACACACAGTTGGTATCCGGCTACCCATACATTGATGAAAAGGTGAAAAATTATGCATTGACAGAAGGGTTAAAGTAATTTTTTTTTTTATATAGTATATGTATACTTTAATTTGCCCCGAATCTACATATTTACAATTTATATCGAAGTCCGTGTTGCGTGAAACAACTTTTCGCGTTTAGCACGAAAGCCGGAAAATGTATGAGTTTCGACGCAATTTCTACTTTGTGCCCGACGCGGAGCGATATACACGCACCATTTATTAATCCGACTCACGTCGTATTTATAACTCTTCATGGCCGCGATATTTGCACGCGATATTTCGTTTCTGCCGGAACTACTAAATTGCCGACAATAAGAGTTCAGCCGATCGCCCGAGAAATATAATCGGACGTATTTCTTGGTCACCGCGTATCTTCACGTCCTCACCGGTTCAAGGCAATCGCGTCGCAGAGTCTGGCAGTGAGCAATTTTCGATGGCGAGTAAAAAAAAAAGCGATTAATAACGGCCGCGAGATACGCATTTTGAAGATGGACAGGACGCGCGGATCAAGGACGACATCTTCGTTATTACCGGACTCTCTCTTTAATTTCACGCATTCTGGAACATCGGCACGGTTGGGAATACTGCTTTATAGTCGGTGATTTATTATCGCGACAAACAGTATCTCTTTACCTTTTGCGAGGATAAGATAATCTACCGAGGCTACGTACGAGTTAATTAAAAAGAAGAGGAAGAAATCCGATTAACATCGGCAAAGGATGAAGTCATTGTGAAAAATAGAGAGAGAGAGAGAGAGAGAGAGAGGGAGAAAGAACAACCCGAAGGCGACCTGCAACTACACATAAGTTTTAATTTAAAGTTCGTCCGACGTTTATTTGAATTCTGTCGTAAAAGTTGATTTATTGCGCGTCCTCGTCACTAATATTAATTTTCTCGAGTTTGCGCGCTCGTTACACGTATACTTCAGTTTTATAGGATTAATAAGAACATCCGCGAGGCAGACTGAGAAAAAAGAGAGAGAGAGAGAGAGAGAGAGAGAGAGAGAGAGAGAGAGAGACTCTTAATCGGATTATTTATAAACAGAATGCACTCCCCGGTCGTTTTGATAACCTGAGCTCTTCTCGTCATCGCGGCAATCTAGCACGCGAAAATACACCAGTCTCGCAGAAATAACATTTCGACAGTTTGAAAATTTGACGCGTTGTAGAATTAGTTTCGGATAAACCTTGCGATTTTTAATTGCCACGATTTATTACATTATTTTTTCCCAAATAATCGGATTTTTCTGGTAATCGAAAATTCACGATGAGCTCGCAAAATTCGAAGAATTCGAAAATTTATTGAACAGTGAGCACGTGTGAGGTGAGGATGACACGCGTGGTGTCAAGAATAATCTCGCGAATGCACGTTCCACGGCGGGATAATCTCGTCGAGTCTTGGCGCAATCGCGAGCACGAGGTGCTCTCTTATGAAATTTGTCGGAGCCATCGTTCTTCAGAGAGCGAGGAGAACGGAAAGAAGAAAAGCTAAAGAGACGAGCAAGCGAACGGAAGATCGGAAAGAAACTACGAGAAAGAACGTCAAGAGGGGACGAACGAGAAAAGCCGCGGAAAATGCGAGGGACGGACGGATGAGGAAATGGAAAAGGAAGGAAAAAGCTCGCCGCGAGACTGGAAATGAGTTAATGAAAGATCCTGTGGCTCTTATGCGCGTTAACCTTTTGCCCCTTCTCTACACAAGAGACGACATACACACACTCACACACACTCTGTGTAAAAGTAGGTAGTAATTCGACATGCATTCATATCCGTGCGTTAGTCGCGAATGCGAAATTAAATCCTCCCGTACTCTTAGCTCCCGCGAGTTACTAATCTCTCTCGCGGATAGAGAAGCGGTCTCGATGAGACAAGCGGGAAGAGATGATGACATTCTCGCGAAGAAGAACTTATCGGCGCCGTGTGCATTATCAATTCTCGCGGAGATCTCCGCGGAAACACGTTTCTCTAAGACGCGAGACCTGTGTAGTGTGCGAACAATAATTCAATTGAAAATCACATTACGCGCGCGTCTCGTATTAGGCGCGCCGAAACTTCCTCTCACGGCTTTTCGCGTCGTTGCGACGCCGGAACTTGTAATGTATAATATAACAGGTAAATATCGAAAATATATATGTATATAGTCATGCACAATATGACAAACTTCCGCCGGCAAAGGAGTCCGAGGCCTTTCTCCGTCGTAAAGCCAGTCTTTGATCACCTTCATTAACAGTTCTCCCGTGATTATTTCGTAGAGAATACTGAGAATCGTAAAAAAAAGATGTAATTACCGACAAATTGGTGCATTTTGCACGACAGTCGTAAAAATCATTATCCCGCTAATTACACGGAACTCGAGAAGGAAGAATCGGAGATAATTAAATGAGAATATTTTTGTTAAATCATCGATAAACATAATTAACTGCAGTCGTTAATTAAATCCGTTGCGTTTCGTCGTTACATTATTTCTGGAGCGACTTGGCGTTATTTTATTCGGCCATTTCGAGTGGTAAAAACCAGAGGCAAAGTCAGACGAAGGAGATGAAAGGGAAGTTGCGCAGATGCGATCGTGGTAAAAAAAAACGTTGTAAAACAATGAACAATGACTAGTGAGAGCGCGAGTTAGTTGATTCTCAGAACTTGAAAGAGTGGACTCGTTTATCTCGCTGGACGCAGGATCCGAAAAGGCAAGAGAATCAGAAAAAAAAAAATTTTACTCGCTCCCTATAAATCTTACTTATTTCGTGAGTTGCATCGCGCAAATATTGTTCGAACACCTTGATTAATTCTGGAGCAATTGACAGATTAATAAAAGTGTATGTGTGTGTGGTTAAGGGGCTTGATTTAAACGACCAGTTTAACGCTGAAATGCGGCAAACCGGTCGGAATCAACCTACTCCGCAAATTCTCTCGTAAATGTCCGCCGTGATCGCCGTACCTTAATCACGTCTGACTAGATGCTGCTGCATCTCTTTGTCCGCGGGCTCTCTCTCTCTCTCTCTCTCTCTCTCTCTGTCTCTCTATCTCTCTCTTCTGTCGACGCTCTCCGTGTAACTGAAATGCATCATATCCGTGCGGCGCAACACACGTAACCTCTCTTGATGCAATCAGAAAAATATGCCGCCCGCGTGGGAGGGGAAATAATGCATTTTTCCTTTCACCCGTGTGTAACGCGTGTTCGCGAGCTCAGCTCGCGGTGACGCTAAAGCGCGCGTTTTCATCCGCGAGATCTGGAAAACGGAACGTTGGGCCTCGTTCCGGCCCTTCTCTTCCCCCCGGATATCTAGGCTAGTTGCGCGAGAAGACGCGGGTTAAAAAAAAAATACAGCCTCGGGTTATACAGCGTTATATACACTCGCCTGCTTTATACCTAGCTACTACGCTCTATTAAAATCATGACTCAAGCCCTCGATCAACGTTCCTCGAGCGAGCTCTTAGTCTCGTTAAGGCTCTCGTGCCGGTTCGAGAGGTCGTTCCCTCGCTCCATCAATCGGTCCCGTTTATTTATGCACGCGTAATTTTCTCCGCGCTCGATACTACTACTTTTCGTTGCGGCCGCAAACTTGATTTTCCGGAACTTGGGCGCGACCTTGCAGCGATGAGATCGCATTTTCCTGCAGATGCAGATCCTCGATAGGATAAACAGGCAAGGTCATTAACAGACACGGGCAACAGGGATTTGTTCGACGAGATTACACGTGATCGATAATCGGGCGGAAACTGCCGCGCCGGTCGAAGAAGAGAGCTTCATTCTCTGGGATCTCCACCTCGCTGAGAAAAAGCTTTTACGAGAGATTTTCAGCATGCTATATTTTTCCTCTCTCACGGCGACTGTTGAAAGAGATAAAACATCCTTCTCTCTGCGACGAACGTCTTTCGAAACAGTGGCCTGTTCCGGTGGCTGTAATACAGGGTGTTCAAAGAGTAAAATCGTATTACAGACGTAAAAAAAAAAAAAAAGAGTATTAAGTTTCTTCTCTCCAACGAAGTCGATATGTTAAGAACGATATGTTGAGGGACGATCTCTAAATTCGTAGATTGATTTCTTCATTTCTCCCGATCTCGATTACATCAAGAGACCGGACCCGCGCGATTGCGCGAACGTAAGCTTATAACGTTGCATAGTGATTGCAGCGAGTTGTGACGATTACCGTATAATTTAGCGAACATGCTAAGTAACGTAATAAATAAGGATATACATATTTTTATAAGGATATAATTCCATTTGTTTCGCGTTCGTAAATTGTTGCTCGGGTGCTCTCGCCTCTCGTCTCTTTGGAGGAGAGCCGGCTATCTCTCCGGGCGCGCGCGGTATATAAGCAGGATTTAAGCAAACCGCCTCGAATAAAATGCCGGATTACAAACAACGGGGCGTAGCGAGATCGTAGATTACTTCTTTGAGCGGTGCGGCTAATCTTCGCGGTGAAACGTTTCGAAATTCATCGCCCTCAGGCGCGTCCCCGCCTCTCTCCCTCGGATCGTCATTGTCGTCATCGAATCGAGCGCGATGCGGAATACGATTTCAATTAATCAATCGCGTCGCAACGCGAATATGCGTGTCTCTGGCCAAAAAGTTTATAATTATAAATTCTGAATTGGTTATATACGGGGCCGCGGTAGTAATAATGCAAGCTCGATATTATTTATTATGATTACAGATTAATTATTGCTAATAATTACCATGAATGATATGCGTCGCGTGGAGAAGGGGGGGGGGGTGGGTGGGATGGGGAGAGGTGGGATAATGTCGCTTATTCATATTCACAATTGTGTCGGGGTCGCAAGTCGTCGTGAATATGTTTATTAGGTGCAGGCCGTGGCGAACGCGCGAAATGAATAACTCCTCTAACTGATTTCGACAGCAATCACGAACTCGGCATCGATCTCGACAATCGACACCTCGGGAGAGAGCCTCTCTTGTTCGCTACTGTGTGCGCGCGCGCGAGCACACACCTCTGGGCCGACGCCCATAAAATAATATTTGCAACGGTATCATCGATCGTTACACACACGCGCGCGCGCGCGCACAGACACACACATACATATATATATATATATATATATATATATATTTCAAAGCTGGGTCCGCTCGCCGCCATAGATGAAAAGATGAAATATGTATGTGCGCACACACGGTATATAGAACTGTGAATGGAAATAAATTTCTCTTTGCAGCGCGCGGACGAACGGAGATCTTGGGAGGAATAATTGGAGCGCATTCTTTTTGCCGTTAATACCACGTTACGTATTACTATAATGAAATTTGCGCGCGGGGGGGAGGAAAAGTAATATGCCGCGGAAAGAGAATCAAAGAGCGATGATCTCTTCTGTCGTTCGTTCCATGTTGCTTTCTACGCGTTTCGCTGTACGAAGACTATGCAGCATTTCGAGGGTTTTAGTAACTCAGTTTGAGATGAAGATAAGTAAAGATCTCGCTTATTTTTTTTTTTTTAAGAAACGTATATGTATATACAATTCAACAAAGAATTTTTCTACGAGAGTAGAAACTTTATATACTCGTTCTCTGAATTTCTGATCGTACATCTCGATTTGTGGCGCCGTGAAAACACTAATGTAGGGACTTCCCGTACGCAGACTCGAATAGAAAACTCTCGCGAGTTTGCGGCCGTCTTTTTCTTCCCACTTGCACACCGTAAAACGCGCGGAGCGGGTGGAAAGGGGTGGAGGGAGGAGTGAAAATCGAGGAACCTAATTCACAACTCGACTCACGACTTCAAATTTCCCCGCGGCCTTATTGTCATGCTCGATCTCGCGACCAAGAGCATGGCGCAAGTTCGTCGTCATTAATACACGTGCCTTTACACACATACATACGTATGTTGCATTCGCGTGTGTCGAATGCAGCGACCGGGAATGAGATTGTGTGCATCTATGCGTTATATTGTCGTGATGTCGAAATGGAATCGATGGTCGTGATACCGCGCCAATGGAGCAGCATATCAACACAACAATCTGTATTATTTGTCGATTAAAATTTTTATTGCACCGTAATAAATTTTTTTTTTTCAAGCATATCTCCTAGCTGTGAGATTTGACGTTGCGAATTAAAGAATTGCGGAGAACGTTGATTTTCTAGCAAATAGAATTTTCGTTGATTTTTTTTTTTTTTTTTTAATTCAAAACAGTTACAGCTTCATCTGTCAGAGAATCTCGGAGAACTTTTCGGAAATGTGCGATTATCCGTCGAGATTCGGCAAGCGCGATGATCGTTTCGCGGATGAACGATTTATATACGCGCTATGTGAGTCCCGCATTCACGGAGTAATACATTATTCTTGCGCGATACATTGTACCTATTCATTTTATCGTTTCAGCTAGCATTTCGCGCAGCGGAAGACATTACGTTTGCACTATGCGAAGCTCGCACGATGCATCGTGTGAAGTAACGCGATTATTATACTGACAGATATGTAATAAACAGCCGAGATATTATAAAGACATACGGATTTTACAACTTTATCGCATGACGTCAGAATTACGGATACACATACATTCCAGAATTCTAATAAACTATGAAAATCAATACAAAATCTTGATAGATGCTAAAACGTAACAATATCGATAAGTAAGAAAAATAAAGTATTATTTTCCCGCAATAATTTTGTCTTGGATCCAAAATTCGCAAAACTGATTTTCTAATTCTATACGTATTTTATACAATCGTAGACGTCATTATCGCAAAGGGTACAAAGGAAATTATGCGAATCGGTGATAATGGCGGGGTCCGCTTTCTCCTCGGAGCCCCGGGGAGTTTCTTCCGCCCGGACGATTATTTCCGCGAGAGGTTAATTCTGTTCGCGTTCGCGCGGTTCTTTATCAGCGATGCAAACGAAAAATAAATGGGACATTTCTTGATACGTGTATATCCTAAAGCCGACGAATAGTGTTCGTAATTCGGAACAAATCTGTATCGTACACTCGTAAAAAGTCTAGTCGTATTACGTACGCTTTTAACGCGTACACACGGTTTTTACGGTATACGCGGCGATATAGTGATTTAGAGCGTGCGAATTTTTATTCGATCGGAAAGGCTCAGAAGTTTATAGCGACCCGCTGTAGTTTATAGCGATCCACGTGTTTTAACCCCGCGAGAAGCGAGAACGCGAATTGCGCGTGTTGCATTTACGCGATGCAGAGAATGCGGCTGCGATCATCCCGAGAGATTTATCAAGATAGATTAGCGGCTAAAAGTCTCTCGATGGATACGATTGAAAATCGCTTCGCGAAGAGTCCTCCATGCGTGGCCTGATTAATTAATTATCCCTTCGATCTCTCCTCGCGCGTCGCTCACGAACGCACGGAGGTGAATCTACTTAATCATCCTTAAAGGGAACGAGGTTGAGTGATCCTTG
This sequence comes from Lasius fuliginosus, assembly GCA_949152495.1. Taxonomy (NCBI): domain Eukaryota; kingdom Metazoa; phylum Arthropoda; class Insecta; order Hymenoptera; family Formicidae; genus Lasius; species Lasius fuliginosus. The sequence continues at coordinate 2,870,471 of OX424445.1, read as the reverse complement.
AACGGGAATAGGATTTCTCTATCTAGATCGCCAGCGTGTAAACAGCTCAAAGTGGAACGCCTTTCGAATCGATTACGGGACGAATCTCACTTTTTTTTTCCCCTGCAGAAGAGCTGTTGCATACGGGATTCTGTCTCACACGCTGAGATGCGTGTTTGGATGTCGTACTTTCCAATAACAAAATAAAATACACAACAAACACACAATAAGTGACTATTTACGATGAAGTTAATTTTAGTGACGTTAATTTTTATCAAACTCGATTGAGGAATCGCGCGAATAATATTTCATCCAATCATCAAGTACTTCGATAATATAATAAGGGTCTGAAGGCAGTTGTATCGCTATTAATTTTTAGATTTCATCTGACCATTTTTTTTTCCTTTTACCGGGATTTCGTTATCAGATTTTGTCGTACGCAACGAACGCAACATCCTCGCAAAATAGAGGGAGAGAATTCTTGGGATTTGTCTTTGGAGAGGGATGTTCGAGCGGTAATTGAGACGATGTCCGATGGATGGGGGTTTGTTTTCAGAAAAAAGTCCGCCGTGTTACTTTCATTTCTCCTTCCTCTTCTCCTCCGCCGATATGTTCTGGTTTTATTGTTAGTCGCGCGACTTTTCTCTTTTTTCCTTTTGCTGTCATTTTCCTGTCGGTCGTTCGATCGATGTCGTGCCCAAGGGATGATACAAATAAAGAGGTAGAGAGAGAAAGAGAGACAAAGGGAGAAAGAGCGTAAAACCACGCATTGCTTTTTCTGCCAATTTTTTGCGATACGCGCGTACGAGTACGATTATTGCTTTTTAGCGCACGAAACGTTTTATTGTCCATTATACTGAAATATCAAGAGGAAGATGAGGAAAGCACGTAGATAAATAAATAGATAGATCTGAGCAAAGGGGAGAAAGAAAGGGAACCGCGATGCCCAGGGACATTTCCATCTCAAACGACGGAAATAAAAGCGGCAAAGAGATCGTGATCGACGATGCTCTCGAGTTTCTGACTCACTCTGATTGAATCTTCCATTTTTATCATCGACTATCACTCGGATATCTTTTAAGACCTCTAACGCGCGGCGACAAAAGCAATTTCGCCTTTTTGACCTTGAAATTTCGCCCTTTTTGACCCATTTTAATAATGCACATTTAGCAAATATGCAAACATCTAAAAGTGGCATAGCGATAGCAAATCTGCAAGCCTCTTCTAAAAGTAACAGATCGATAACTAAAAAAGATCCTTTTCAATTTTGAATTTATACGAAAGATGATTCAGTTTTGTCGATATTAAAATTGATGATTTATATATTTAGATTAGACAATTTATAATTCACGATAGACTTCGTAGGACAAAATTTCATTTTATGTCATGTATTTTTGTACATTGTGTATTCTGATTCTTCAAATTTTTATTAGAAATTTATAGAAAAAAATTGATTTTTACAATGAAAGAAATTTATATAAGACACGGTAAAAATATTTTTTTGTTTTTATCATAAAATGTATGATAAATTTATAATTATTATATAAAAGTAGACTATTGGTAATGTTAATTTTTTTGAATTTAAATAAGATGAGTTATCTTATCACATCTTTATCAAATTGATGAATTAGCTTCGGTAAGCATTCATTCACTTTCGAGTATACTAGAAGAAGTCTTCTGATTCGTGCATGTGTCTAATTTGTCATGGTTAATTATAAGATAAGCAGTTATAGACAGGTGAAAAGAAATACATTAAAGATAAATGGAAAGACCATTCGTCGCGATCTGCAATTCGAGCCCTACCTTTGCGAAAAGTCGGCGTGATCTTGTTTAACCTGATAAATCAGTGATGGAGAGAGAATTCCCTTTAACGGCTTCGCGTAACGTTAATTATGCGGCGCAAATAGTCGAAGGGTGGTCTGGAAGAATTAAACGAACGGATATCGGTACGGTTTGTTCGAGAGCGCGAGGGCAAATTAAGTTCATCCGACGAAAACGCATCCGCGAATCGTCTGTGAATCGGTCAACAGTTTAATTAAAAAGAGAGACCGCGGCGGTTGGCCTTCGCAAACGATGTCTTCGACATCGCGCGCGCACTCCATTCACTCGACGCTGTTAATATAATAATTTACGCTCAAAACAATAAACGCAGACTCCGATGTGCGAGCCATTGAAAAGAAATAGATGAACGCAAGAAGAGTAATCGTAAGGTTTGAAAGAAGGTGAATGAGATTTTGGTTCTTCGAGCAACGATGAGCTCTCTGTCACAATTTTCACGGCGAAAAAATTTCGGGGGGCAGCAAAGACTCACCGACGATAGTCAAGAGAAACGCTGCACTCGCGATGATAATCGCCACGCAGAGGAGCCTCATATTATTACGCCTCTCCTCCTTCGCTCGTCCGCTTCTTCTATCCTCTTTCCTCCGGCAGGTCCACGCCACCACCCTTACGACCCGCACCCTCCGTGTTGACACCAGCAAGAGCTACGATCGCAGACGCATCGTCGAATCGTGTGTGCTACCCTTCGCGTCGAGTCGACTCTCTTCGCGGCGAACGGAAGGCAAAGGCACGCGAGTTATACTCGCGCCGGCGAACGGAACGTGCGTCTGTCGTCTCGACTGTGCGACCGGTCGCTCGGGACGTGAAAGACTGAGGAAAGGTGGCTCGTGAAGCCAGATAGCATTAGCCTCGCGGTACAACAGTGTACGCGGGCTCCCTGCCGTTCCACAATCTCCGTTCCGACGAGAGAGGAGAGCCCCAGTCTCTTTCCCTTCGCGGAGGGATCCTCCTCGAGGCGATTCACGAGTCGACCTTCTGTCGTATCCTCGCGCTAAGCCTCTTTTGGCTTGTCCGAACAAAATCGTCCTCGTTCTATAAACGCGTCTCGGCTACCAGAGAATCCCGTGTCGCGCGAGATAAGTCATATGAATCACAAGTAAGGAGCTTCGTGTAGATAAATTTTTGCGGATTTTGCATAGTAAGCTGTAAAAATGTTTTTCATCTAATTTTCTTTTCTTTTTTTTTTTGTAATTCTAAAAAAGTATTACAATATGAGAAAGAAAATTGGCTAAACGTAAAATTCAGTATTTTTCTCATATCAAAAAATATACATATATACTACTTTTCTCTTCAATTAATTAACGATTAATCTCTGACAAAATGATATTCATAATCGTAAGTTTCTTGGTGTTGTGCAGAATGAATATTTTCGCAAGCATGTATATATAATCGAGCTTTAAAAAAAAATTTCTTATTGTACACAATACATATATGTGTGATTTGAAAGAAAAAATTGTTAAATGTTTCTAAACAAAGTTATATTAGGCGCGGCACGCCTTGATTTAAAACTTTAACGATTTCCATATGTATTCGTCCCTGATGGTGCGGCTCGCTACGAATGAATTGATTGTGTCGCGCATCTAGAACAAAGGTTCGCGCTTTCTCTCCGCATTTCGAACGAGCGTCCCTCTTTGTCTGCAGTCATTCATCTCAATTGCCATTGGATTCAGCTACACTTTCATCAATCAACGACATATTTTCACATACTCTCTTTCCGGTGCTACATGCAACTCGAAAGCGCACGCTGACACTTCTCGAAGCACGTACATTGTTGCAGATTGCATATTAAAAAAAAAGATTGTAGTTGATTTTTATCGCGTTTGTTAATTAATTAATATTGCGTTGATTTTGATTGAGTCGATGCGCCTCAAATCTGCAGATGATTATTACGCTTTGTGTAAGGAAAAAAGTCGATTGCAAATTGATGAAAGAACTTGCAAATGAGATGCCTCGCTCGATTTCGAGTATTGAAATAGATGTATCTGTGTAAAGATGCAGTTGCACGAAGAATTCGTCGATTCACTATTAAAAAAATAATCGAGTAGTTGTGACGAAAAAAAAAGAAAAGAAATTCTACAAACCGACGCGATAGTGTGTAATGTTGTACACTTTGTTGATTCCGCCGATTCATTCCGAGAGCAAAGTAGTGAAGCGACCTAAGAGTTTGTTGAAGCAACACAGCTTCCGCGAATTTGAATGAAACTCGCGAGGAAAATAGAAAACCGCCGAGGAAATTCGCGAGTGCGAGCTCCATTCCGAGAAATGTACCCTCGTAATATTTTTCCATATCAAACTATTTACGCGAATGGAGTGCATATATTATCATGAATATTTCCGCGACATTCGCGCATCCGATTTTTCTTTCTCGTATGTGCTCCCCGGAAAGCTGCATTGCTGTACATGATGCTTAATGAGGAAAATCTATTCTGTTCTTTTTAATTTATCTCGTTATTTCGTCAGAATACTTTTTTTGGTTCGCTGTAAAATAAGTCTTAATATGAATAGCCATCAAATATTGTATATATTTATTTTCGTTTATCTATTTCAGATAGATCGCAATGTAATGGGACTATAATATTAACGCATCAATGGTATTTTTTTACATTTCAGAAAATAAAATCAGCCTTAACATTGAACACATACGAGCCTAAAAATAGTGAAATCATGGAGACGACCATCTCTCAACATTTCGCGTATCTACACGGCGTTCTTCAAAACATGGAAGCGAAATTGATAAACCAGTTGTATCGGCAGCGTGACTCTCTCAAGAATAATTTAGAGGACATCAATTTACAGCTTCGATCGCAGGAGGAAAGGTTGAAGGTGACGTTACAGGTACGTTTTTTCGGAAATAAATGCTTATAGAAAAGCATATTCGTCTGTTACTTGCTTCAATAAAATCTACACGTTTATGTCAATGTTTTAACGACTTTATGGATTCCAGATTTTATATCTGCTTCCTTCGATTATTGATAATTAGATAAAATGTAAATGATTATAATGAAAAAATAATTTGATAAATATAAAAGAGAGAAGAGAGAGAGGCAGCGGGTTCAGTGGTATCAATTAAATTCTCACGTCGTCTAATTTACTTTACTTTGTCTAATTTATTATAAAACAAACATCTTTACTGTAGCTTAAATCGAATATGATTGTCTTGTTTAGATGGCTTCTTACGCGAAACAGAGCTTTCACAAGGTGGACATACGAAATGCAATAAACATCTTGAAGGAACTGATAGACCTGCCTTGTCACTTGATGTATAAAGACACAGGCCAAAACTGTAAAGCAACGTGAGTAATCGATAGCGAACTCCAAACAAATAATTCAAAGGCGCGCGAAATTACATCACGCGAGTATCGATAGGTGCAAATTTTTTTTTTTTGCTGATGCGCGACTTTTTTGTCATGACGTGTCTCGTCGTTCGTTATTAACTGAAACATTTCTCCATATATATCTTTCGATCTCAGGTCTCAGTATTGAAATTCATACCTAATATCTAGAGCGTCATTTTTTTTTCTCTGCGAAGTATGTTATTTTTATCGTGCGCATGAATGTACGGAGCGCTAATAATTATCGAATGATAATTCTGTTCGCTGGTGTATTTAATTCGACAATGTATTTAATATTTCTCTTTTAATATTTCTCTTTTAACAGGTTCAACGTTGATAACTCGATCGTCGCAGCCATAGAAGATCATTGTTCGATCCAAGTGCCGCCAATATCGTTCTACAGTCTCGTACGAAAGGATGAATTACCGGAGAATTACATAATGTCACCCCTAAAGAAGAAATCGTGTACAAGTAAGAGCTTCAATCTTATTGTATATCGCGATTCGCGCGAATGACTTTTCTAAAAATCTGCATTCTAGATCTTCATCCGTATATCTTATACATAAAGATAATAGTTTATATATAAATTTTTCTAATATATTTTCGAAATTTTTTACTATTTTTTTTTTTACAAAATCAGGTATGAAAAGGACTAATAAGAGCCAGACACAGATATTAGGCGCAACGAACTTGTCAACACAACTGCTTATAGCTAACAGCTCTTATTAGCCCTTTTTATACCTAATTTTTTTTTATACCAGAGCTTTTTTAATTTATTATATTTTTTTTCTATTTTTCAATTTATCATATTTTTTTATACTATTTTTTATTTTAATAAAATCTTGACTTGAGATATAATTTCACGGTTTTTGTGAAATCGGTAATGAAACAATCGTGAAATGCTATTGACAGAGATCTATGAAGAACTGCCATTGATACCACTGCCAAAGAAATCAAACGGTGAATCGACAACGATATCCATCAAATCAGAAGATATGGAAGCAGGATACGAAAAGAAGGAAGATAAGAAGCAAGAGAGTAAGTTAATCTTTCCAATGTTCAGTCCTCGATCTAAAAATCGAATCTTTCTTTTTTTTCAAGGCATTCCCAAGTGTAAGGTAGAAGTGACGTACGTTGTTAATCCGTCATTGTTCTTCGTCCGGAGAACGGCCTTGAAATCAGAATTCGGACAATTGGAAAAGGATTTGACGAAATATGGAGACGACAGACAAAGTGTAGAGCCGCTGATTAAGCTCGAACCAGGTACGAACGTGTGAAGAATAACCGCTCGCGGCCTTGCTCGGCTTTTTTTTCATCAATAATTGTTGTTTGCAGATAGTATGTGTATCGTTAAACAGAGGAAGAAATTCAATGGAAAATGGTTCCGAGGATGTGTGAACGCGATGAACACGACCGATGACGGCGAGACGTTGTACGATATATTTTACATAGACTACGGCTACGAGGAATGCAATATACCGACTTCGAGAATACAAAACATCGCCAAGCATTTACTAGAATTGCCAGCACAGGCGATTCGATGCTGTTTATACGGTCTAATGCCCAAGAATCTCCACTGGACGAACGCGAGCACAAACGATTTTATGAAGTTGACGAAAGGAGCCGATTGCTCGATATCCATCATTAAGTCCACCCTTAACATGCTGTATGTAGATCTCTGTGTTATCCCGAAGGATAATAACATGGGTCCGCAATCAATGTGTAATACTATGAAAGTTATGGATTACGCGCGTTTGGACAGTTGGCAAAATAACGCACAAGTATCGAAAATCACTCATGTATATAATAAAGAAGAACTTCCGTTAAATAAAATAACAATAGTTTCTGTTGGCTGGGTTGAATCGCCGGATGAGATTTATGTCAAGAAGATTGTACGACAGAATAAGCTTTTAAAACTAGAAAAGGAGTTACAGGAGTATTATGAAGAAGACAATTTGATGAAAATGATTGATACACCTAAAAAAGGTTTACCTTGCGCTGTGCAAATGGAAGATCATACTTGGCAACGCGGCGAAATCATTGAAGTTCTTAACGAAAATGTCAGAGTATTTTGCGTGGATATGGGATGCACTTTACTTCTAAACTGCGATGCATTACGAGCGATTCCATATGAGTACACCGCGTTTCATGCACAAGTAAATTGCTCCCTTTCTGTTTTTATGTTATTTATATAAAACGACACACACACACACACACAATAATTTTATTTTTTTTTATTCAGGCCATAAGGATGTCGTTAATGTATATAATGCCGGAACCTGATGGAAAGTGGAAATCGGAGGCTTTCATAACGCTACGGAGTCTTTTGAACCGTGTAAGATGCGCATCAGTATCTCCTCGAAAAAAGACGGAGGACGGATATACCGGTTGTATTTGCATCGGTAATGTCGACATTAGTCGACAATTAAAAGTTGCAGGCGTCGTCAAAGAGTTTCAAATGAGGTGAGTGTGCTCGTGTATGCTCGAATATGTAAAACCTTTCGGCGCAAAAAAACCTTACATTCAAGACGAGACTTATCAGGATCATTGTTTTTTCTCTTTTAATACAGCAAATTTAAGAATAAATTGCCTAAGAATTCACAATCATTTACTAAAAAGCGTGCTCTTTTACCACTGGAGAGTCTCGATAGTTTCATGAAGGACTCGTACGATTCGTGCGACGAAACAGAAAACGAGAAGGAACCTGTCGAGAAGGACGAGATCATTAAAGATCCTTTTAAGGTGCAGGTGTGTATACAACGGGTGATCACACCGGACTGCATTTTCGTCGCGCAGACGGAACACGAGGAGTCGAACGCGAAAATGATATCAGCGATGCAAACCTTCTACGATACCTATCACTCCGAATTACGAGATAATTGGAGCGAGGGTGCTCTGTGCGCCGTATATTCTGCGAAGGATAAGTCTTACTTCCGTGCGAAAATCTTAAAGATAAGTTCCTCGACGGAAGTATTGGTTTATTTCTACGATATGGGTATCGAGGAAACGGTGACCATGAAGGATATACAGATTCTGCACATGAAATTCGCGAAAGAGGCAACGTATTGCTTCAAGGTGAAGCTGGCCGGTATTTTACCATGCGGTGGATCACCCGCGTGGCCGTCGTTGTCCTGTACGGTACTATCTGATATTATACAGGAAAACGCATTTTGTAAATATTATATCACTAAGCCGGTGAGTATTTTTTTTCTCTTGTTTTAAGAAAACATTTATATTATTCCGTGTATTTTCAATGCATTGTGATTATGATTCGTTAGAGACTGTTTAATGTTTAAGTGTGGATAACAAACTTGAGTTCGGCTTGTATCGATAATACATGTTCAGCAATAATTGTATTCTCTTACCGACATTAACAGTTACTATGATAAATAATCATTCGATTCAATTGATTCTAGCTCTTAAGCTAATGCAATAAAAGTTCTATGAAGTATTTAAAGTATATTTAAAGATGTATTTTCCAAGTCTCAGAAACAATATTAATTGCAAACTTAGTGTAGCAAAATTGAGCAAAGATATAAACAATTAAAAATGTGAATTATTTATATCTTGTTTAAGGTTCAGGAAGAAGCTTACAACGATGTGATACCTGTCGAACTCTGGGTAAGACAGACCAAAATACCAGGACCATTGGCTCCAACTAAAATAGAAATTAATTCTATCAATAGAATGTTGGTGGAAAAGGGTGTCGCTTTACCTATTAAAAAGTACTTAAAAAAATTAATTTATATATAAAGCAACTTAATTCATATACAGTATTTGAATTATAATATCTTTAATTCAACAGTTATTTTGCAAAGCCGGATTCGATTCTCGCTACAGAATTCAAACGACAGTTAGAAGGCAATCATCAATTTGTGTTGACTAAAGACGAAGAAGAAGAAGTAAAGTGGTTTAACAAAGAGTTTAACACTGATTTCAAAGAAATAGACGAGACAATCTCACGTGAGAGTGATTCGTCGTGCCATAATTCTAGTATTGATGCATTAACCAATTTAATCGTCAAAAATCAGATTTGTGACCCAACGAATCGCGAGTGTGCAGTGAAGTTTTCTGATTGGTTACCACCGGTCGAAATAACGGAAGAAGTATTCCATGCTGTACCGACATACGTGGACAATAAATGCGCAGTGTATCTACATCCTAAAAAGCACAGTACGTTGTACTGCTTATATAATTAATAATCAATATAGAGTTTTTCTTTCTAAGCTCACGGTCATCGGTTTATATCTATATTTATATATCATTAATATTACAATACAATATAACAATATTATTTATTTAAAACTCATACGCTTCTCTGTGTTTTATTATTATTAGATGCCGATATACTTCACTATATAGAGTCCGAATTGCAAATTCATTATAAGGACATTAAAATGAAAAAGGAGAAAAAATGGAAGAAGGGAGATTTGTGCATTGCTCAATACCACCATGACAAAAAATGGTATAGAGGCCGAATTTTTAAAAATTTAGGAAATATACTGATGGTAAGAGGAATAATAATATAAATCTATCCATTATACTTATAACTATCTTCATAATATTATATTATTTGGATTGTGTGTTTTGTACCTAGGTGGAATTTGTCGATTATGGCAATGTAGAAGAATGTGAAATGGAACATGTGACAGATTACATCAGATTGGGACATATTCCTATCCAGTGTACAAAATGTATCATTAGCGGACTAAAATCGGTAATGTAACTTTATTTCAAAATTGTAAATACTTTTAATGATATTATAACTAATGATATTATAACTATTTTAATTTTCTTAGCTAATGTGTGATGATTTATAACAATCTTTCTAAATTTTTTTTGCACAAATATAGGCAATCTCAAATGGTAAATGGATGTTGCACGATTTAGATCGAATACATGCGCTTCTTGTTGATCAAAAATGCAAAGTGTCTATTTTACAGCGACAACCTACACATTTAATTGTAAGTTATATCCACATGTCGGAAAGTAATTTTTATAAATATAAAATCTAATTTAATCAGAAGTTCTCGATATTCTTCAATTATCTTACTGTGATATATTTTACAATAACATTTTATTCTTATTATTTGCAGGTATCGATAACATTATTGCGACCATGGATATGCGATCTACTGTTGTATCTTGCAAATCACATGGATATGAGTATTAAAATCGAACATAAAGAGTGGAATGATTCAGAATATTATGGAAGCGAAGACTTAAAATCGGATTCTACAAACAGAGACGTTATTATTGAGGAGATAATAGACGACAAACTATGCACAGCTAATTCTTTAGAAGAATCTTTATCAGAAATATATATGCAGGATGTTACACTTAATGAGAATGTGATCTGCGGTAATTCTGCAGAAATAGAGCCTTCGAAACTAGAATCGTCTAATGCATCTTCTACTAAACAGACCGATTTTGAAAATATAGCCTGGATGGAATTGAAGGCTTGTTCAACGCCGGAACCACAATCAGAGGAAGAAAAAAATGTTTTCGATGTATATAAACAGTTGACAATTCCACAGGAGACGAAGTATATTGAATTAATATTATGTTGCAATAAAGATCCCATTACCTCATTCGCGCAATTGGCTGAAAACAACGACGCCATGTTTTCCAATGTGGGCATACACGAATTTACATCTGTTATTAAATACCTTTGTGTAAAACATTAATCTATTTTATATTCATCTTTTAGGTGTTTCATGATTATTATCTGCAATATGCGACCATAATGTCAGACTTGCAAACCAATGCTTATCATCAACCATTAATCGAGTCTTTTGAGAATAGTAAGTAATCTCTCTTAATAGTCTCTCACATAAAATAAATAACTATATATGATTCGTGTAATCGATATGTAGCGAAATTATCGATAATACTCACATATTATAATTTTTCTTAGATACTCCATGCATAACGAAATTTTCTGATGACGTGTGGTATAGATGTGTCATCACAAATAGTAAAAAAATTCCAGAATCGCAATACATACAGATCTCACTATATTATGTTGATTACGGTAATCACGAATATAAAATAGTGGATTTACTCTCAACGTAAGATATTAATACTGCTGATTCATTGTTTGATTTGTGCAATGCAAGAGTCATTTGTAATTCGCAAAAATATGTGTTCCAGAAAGCACGGTTTACATATACCAAAAGAAGAATGGCTAGAATTACCTGCTATGGCTATTAAATGTACATTTTGGGGGTTAAACTTCGTCTCTAACGATATTGCTTTATTAGCATCAAAGTTAGATGAAATATATAATCAAGCAGTTGTGGCCCGAGTTAAGGCAAGTCTTTTTAAAATTAATATATTCAAAATTCGCATGAAAATACTTAAATTAATTATAATTATAGGAAATTAACGATGGGAATAACATAGTGGCAGAAATATACAAGGACAAAACGTGTAAAGAACTCTTTTATGCTCACTTGATAAAAGAAGGTTTATATCAATTTAAGAACTCTGAAGAAGACTGAGAGAAGCAGTATACTATACTGTCTATGGCTATAAATTTATGATTGGTATGATTTAAGTTTTACTTAAATCATGTATATTGTGCGATTTAATTTGCATGTACATGATTTAACAAGAAACTCAGGAATTTGCAGCCATATTCCGCCTTTTCTATACATAAAGATATAAGTACATATAGACATATAGATATAAGTTTTATACATAAATATAGGTATAAGGTTTGACCACTGAATCTCATGGACAATAAAGCGGATATTGCGTTTTGTAAGAATGTATTGACTGTACATCACATTTAAGGTTATATTAACTTTGAAAATATTTAGAGACTTACTTATCAAGAAATTATGTTACACATTAGCGCTGAGTACTCTTTGCAATTTGTTCCTTTAGCACTAGTATACTTTGTCTCTGTTCAGGTGGAAGCATCGAAATTTGCTCATCTGATAATTGCAACACTTGCATTATCAAGGCCGCCTGCAAAAGAAAGCAATTTATTTAAAACATATATAGATATGTATTTGGAATATTTTTTTTATCGATATAACCAAATTTGAATTTAATAGCGAATTTGATTGAACAGTGCATATTAATGCACATTCGTAATGTGTCGAATTCGTTATAACTCTTTACACACTCGCGCGATTGTTTTCGTTTTTGTACTTTATTTCTTAAAACGTTGATTGTTATACAAGTATGCTATTATTTTCTATATGCTATATATTATATTCTTTGGAAGTATAAAGTATGGGTTTTCAAATAAAAATGTAATCACTTTATAAGTAGAAGTTATCTTATTACAACATACCTTTTCCTGATCGGATGCGCCACTGGGAATATTTCCCGCTGGAGACATTCCAGCCATAAGTCTCGATGTCGCGGAACTTGCTGACTGTGAAAGCGCAGCGGTAGCGCCAGTCGTATTACCTGTTATTACGGGACTTGGTATTGGCACAGTTGGTGCAGCAACTGGTCTCGGAACAACCGGTGGAGCGACAGGAGTTGCTGAGGATGGAAAATTATATGAGATTTAAAAGAAGAGGTTCACTTGAAAGTAAAATTCTTATAATTTATTCTTATAAAAAAAATTGTTATTTATTTATATAATTGTTATTGAATTATTTATTCTTATAAAAAAAAATTGTGCATTTAACGAAATTAAGTGTGATTTGTATCAACCGCGCTAATAAAAGAAAAAATCCGAGATACTTACGATTAGCTTTGGTAATTCTAGGATCAATGGGCATCCTCGGATCTCTAGGATCTCTCGGATCTCTACCGAATCTGTCAGCCCTCGGATCACGGCAAAAACTGAAAATAATACGAATTTAGTACAAGAGGAAGTATAACACAGCAATCAAATCTATTTAAGAGATATATATATATATATATATATATATATATATATATATATATATATGAAACCTCTCGACTCCCTCCACAGGAAGAGTGCTGTAAAAAAGAGCAACTCTTTCAATTATACAATCTACAAGTGATCGACAACCGAAAAATACTTACTTGTCTGTAATATTAAATGTAGTGGGCCCTCTCGGATCAGCGACAGCCGGTATTACCGGTGGTGCGCTAACTGGAGCGGGCTGTGTTTGAGGAGGTCCTCTTAAATCTTGATCCATTCTAGCTAAACGCGGATCTATTGGTCTATCCAATCGAAGATCCACATCTTGACCTATGTATTTTGATTGAGTTTTAAGTAGAAATTCTTTCAACATAGTGATCGTAGAGATATAACAATTTATGTGCGATACAATATGGCAAATGATAAATTGAATAAAAGCGTTACATTAATTCATTAATGACTTATTTTCAAATTTGAATGATATATGAAAGATCTATAAATATTATGAAATATTTGAATATAATTAAGACTCCCGGTCCTTTATTGACATCATATTGAATTATGAAACAAGAAATTATATAAGTTTTATTTTTATGAATTACATCTAAATAAATAGTTTTGAATGCAATCATTCATTTTCAGCAAAAATGGACTTTATGACAATTGACCAAGATTTACAATTATTGATTAATTCACGAATCAAAAATAGAGTTTTCGGTATATTTTACTAATTCATATTATCGAACATGAATGCTCGCATTCAAAAAAACTTATTTATTTCGATGTATTTTGCAAGAATAAAACTCATATAATTTCTCGCTTCTAATTCATAATTCAATATGGCTACAATAAGGACACAAAAGCCTTAATGACAAATAATTGTATAATATAATTCTTCAGTAACAATCATACAACATTGAATAAACATTGAGATATATTTTTGTCTTACCCGCGAAAATGGGCGCTGGAGCATTAACAATTGGTGGAGGTCGCGGCGGAGCCCACGGTTCCTCAATTCGTGGCTGGACCTGTTGAATTGGCTTTTCTGATGGCGTCAATACACCCGGGATAGGATTAGCCTTGTGTAACATGCTGACTGCTGTATGCGGATCCACTATTCTCATGACTACCTGGGCTTGAAGCAGAGCATATGCCAATTGAGGATTTTGCAGAAGCATTTGACGCGCCTCATTCGGATTATTTTGCACGCAAAGTTTCATTTGCTTCATCAACTCGAACATTTGCTCCGGCGGTAGAGACGCTACAGCTTTGCTTATAGCTTCTGGCGCCTTGTCTGACTGAACAGCCTCTCCATATGGGTTCTCGGTATTCTGTCCTTGCAGAAGACTCTGCATCTCCATCCGACTTTTCTCTGTACAAGCATTATCCACACGCAACGTCCTTCCACCGATCTCATATCCATTCAGGTTTCTCATAGCGCTTAAGGCTGTTTCCTGATCTTTATATTCACAGAAGCCATATCCTTTAGGCTTGCCTGTCTCACGGTCGAAAACTAATCTATTTACAACAATTGAAAAATTGCATATATAAGCAAGTACTTGATATTTCCTTTGCGATTATGAAGATTAGAATTTTAATTATACGATAAACTAAAAAATCAAATGTATGCTTTTGACGATAGAAAGAAAATACATATGAAACAAACTGATTAATGTCAGAGAATTATATTCAATATATTCATTTTCAAGGAATTCTATGTTTTTGTAGGTTTATATATTTATAATAATTTGATATTTAAAGTTAATGGTTTGGTATTTAATATTTAAAGTACTGCTAGAGCATGACAGTATTCTAAAGTGCTATCAAGTGTTAAAAATATATGAAAAATTCAAAGAGTAACGATTTTTTTAAGCTTGTTAAATGCAATTAATTAAGTAAGATGAGTTAACAGAAAATATAAGAGACTCACTTGAAGGAAAGCACTGGTCCGACTTCGCTGAAGATATCCTTTAGATTCTCCTCTGTAGCCTCGTACGGGATATTCCCGACTATAGAACAATAGGAAACATCGTGTGTACATCATTACAATGCTAACCTCGTGAAAAAAATAGCAACTCGTACATTAAATTACTCACCGAAAACACTTCGCATTGACTTGTCCATTAGCGATTGATCCGAAATAGTTGAATTACTCATTTTGGCACTTTTGTTTTTCTCCGGATTACAAAAAAAAACACTCGAAAATACAATTTCAACAACAATTAAATTTCTTCTGTCCGATACTTTTGATAGTGACGTGCATGTATAATGTATATATGTTGCGCTATTGTCGCGACCTAGCCTTTAATAAGGATGCGTTCGAAAATCCTATCCATAAAGTAAATTGCGTTTAATTGACCAATCAAAAGGAGCAAAGATCTCTTTGTCCTGATTGGTCAATTAGAAGTTATTATATTCCACGGATAAGATTTTTGAACGCACCCTAATAGAGGAAGGTAACCAGACTTAGTCGATAAATCCGCTCTCTGTGATTTAAGAATCTTTATCTAGTATCGGTATGCAGACCGAAAACCAACATGAATGAAACTGTCTCCATCTAATTCTGTTACGAGTAAAAAGATTGCAATCCTTCAGACAGAAAATGTTTTTGAACAAACTTTTTGAGAATAAGCTGCTTTAAGTAGAAAATTGTTCAAATTTATGAATGAAATATAACGTTTTATGGCATATAAGCGATGTTTAATGTATTTTCTGGAAATGCCTATATCATGTTGATTGTAATCGCTATCGGTTGTATTCCTTGAGAAGAAATTTCCCGTACTACGTATTATACGTATGTCGTTTCCGTGGTAACGGTGTGAATGAATGGTAAACAGATCCTCTTATGTCATACGAGACAATGCGAGATAACATTGTTATGTGCACGTTAATTCAATAATATCAAACAATCATTTACTAAATGTGACACAATGAGAGCACATCCAACATGGGTCGACAAGGTGCAAGAAAAGTCAGACCAATGGTAAAACTTGAATACATTTTTTTTTCTTTAATTACAAATTAATTTCTCCAAATATATATATTGCATTCTCTGATATATTTTATTGACTACCTTGCGAAAGCTTGATAAAGCTGTTTGTGTTAATACAAACCCTATTTCTTGTTATACCTCTTTAATATCGAGTCTTCATTTTTTACATTCTCTTTCACACTATAACTATTTTATTAGCATTATAAAATGATATTATTTCAGTATATATGACCTTTGCTTTAATCCGGACGGCACACAATTAGTTGTTGCATCTGGCCATCAAGTGCTTGTATATGAGACCAATGATGGTGCTTTGATTCAACCGTTAAAAGGTATAACTATACATCTATAAAGAATTTAAATAGTTGATAAAATGTTTTCTTTATTTTCTAATATGATTTTATTTTTTATATCTTATAGGCCACAAGGATACAGTATACTGTGTATGTTATGCGAAAGATGGTAAAAAATTTGCATCAGGAGGTGCAGACAAAAGTGTCATTATTTGGACTTCCAAGTTAGAAGGAATATTAAAATATTCGTAAGTTATTTATACATATAAATACATATATCTGTATGATGAATATGAAATATCTTTAATATATTACATACTCCTTTATTTCATTTCAGACATAATGAAGCTGTACAGTCAATGCATTTTAATCCTGTCT